>JAOEHV020055903.1:0-16890 GCA_025447995.2 Isaurus tuberculatus
GTGGAATTCCCTAACATATTATTTTTCACATTATTCATTAGACGTTTTTTTTTCTCTAAAGAGTATTTGCGACAAAATAGATTTTCATGTTGCGCGATAAACGACCCTTTTGCATGCTAGTGTAAACGTCGGTTGCCACGGCAAATGTGGCCCCGGTAAAATTCACGAAGTGATTCTCGTTCTTTATTATTTCATTTTGATTATAAATGACTTTATTTGGGTTTATTTCATTTTATTTTATTTCGTAAATTAAGTGAATTTTTTTGATGTCGTCAAAAGCGAATCAAACCTAGTTGATGGCCTAACAACGCCATAGACCGAGATGCAATTCGGGCATATATTGTGATTTGCACGCGTGCGCACAAAGCAGTGATACCACGTGCTAGCTCCAACTTTCAACGTACTAAAAAATGCCGAAGCGAAAAAGAAACACAAAATGGGAAGCGTTTAAGCTCGAAGCTTCAAACAAATGGCAAGGAAAAAAAGAGGATCAGAAAGCCGAAAAAAGAGATACATTAATGTCAGTTGAGGGTAAGTGGCAGAAGTATGCACGAATAGGGCCGCTAACGATGGTTCATTGGGATGCGAGGCTACCCTTGAAAACATTAAGAAAGAGTGCAAGAAGCACTTCAACATCACTGATATGGATTGTGATATACTCGCCGGTGAAAGAGGGCCTTCATTCACCGATATTTCACAGATCTCCAACTGGAAAGTCCTTCATATTCGTTTTGTTGCCAGCTCTAGCGAGAGTTGCGTTGAATCAGCAGTCATTAAGTCAAGCCCCGTGAAATGTCAACAGACGTCGATATACAGTCGCCCAGAAACTTCAAAGGTACATGCTTCTGTTCCACTGAACTCCTTATTAAATATTGGCAAGCTGATTTCGCCGAAAGATGATACAGTCACCTTGACTGTTGAAGAATTTAATCTCCAAGATAAAAAATGGCTCCCTCCTTTTGATGTGAAAGTGTCCGTAGACAGGAAGCCGTTTGCTGGTGAGTCTTTCCGTGAAGCCTATAAGGCTTCAGTTATTTCTGGGCTTCCAACTACGGATAAATACGTTTGAAAAAATTCAAGGCAGAGCAGATGACGGATATAGAACAATTGTTTGGAACAGTTGAAGCGCATACAAAAGCGTTAGCGCGTAATTTGGCTTTGAAGATGGCGCTCGATGTTCCCGAAGAATTTGGCGACACATTTAACTTTAACTTTATTACAAAAGTACAATACTTTTACAAATAAGACTGACCTGCAGGTAGCATAGCTCATCATGGGATCCCTCGTAAACGAGTAAGATTGTCTAATCAACTCTTGTGCACCCGTTGGTGGCTAAAAAGTCCTATTCGTGAGACGCACACTTTGCCACAGGTGGGCAGGTGTAGGAAGCTAGCTGTGGTAAAACAGGGGCAGCATCGCGTTCTTTACGGCGTTGACGTTTTTCTTCCGCTTTCCGACGGCGCTCCTTCTCAAATAGAGTCACACCCTCCCGGACTGCACTTCTCCATCTAGGTCTATCGCGTGCCAGATCCTCCCAGGCTGTCAGATCAATGTGGCATGCCTTAATATTTGCTTTAAGATTGTCCTTGAAACGCTTTCGCTGTCCCCCTTGTGCTCTGGTGCCAGATCCCAGTTCTCCGAAGAGTACCTGCTTAGGAAGGCGTGAGTCCTTCGTTGATAGACGCCTTTTGCGTGAAATCTTTTAGCGTGGGAGTACTGTTGCACAGCAGGAAACACACGGTTCCTGTGCAGAGAAAGGTCCGTAGTCCAATGGCAGGGAAAACCCCGACGATTGGAGATCCAGTCTCTGCAGCACGGTAGCTAGATGGCCGTTGGCTCACAGAGGAGCTCCTCCGCCCTTTGACAGGTCTTGCTTTTAGTCCTGCTGGGTGACTAGCCACCCTTCTCATCTACACCGGAATGAGATGGGGGAGCCGGTTGAGTCGCCGACCACCCGACCCGCGGCAGGTAGTACTGGGTTACGTGGTACAAGTAGCAGTCAAAAGACTGACCTGACATTCGAGGCAGGTCAGTCGTGGGTATATAAAATATATATCATTCATTAACAAGGAATGACAAAATGTTTTTGTTTCGAATTTAAGTTTGACCGTTAACATTTACATGTAAATTAAACAGTTTTAAAACTATAATTAACGAAATATTTCTTACATCTTTCATTACATTTTGGAAACGAAGGCCTTTGATACCGATTACATTGGAAAGTACAAGGCACGCAAGGCGTCCTCTTATTTCAAGAGCTCGCATATCCATCAAGTTTTAACATACACACCAAAGGATTCTGATGATCTTGTCCTTTTAAAATCGTCTGTTACGCCGTCAATGAGGATCAATGAGAAACCAAAAGAGCTCTGGATTTTAATTTCAAAATCCACTGGGATTAAAACTGCCTATTGTGTATGCACCGCAGGATTTTCCAACTGCTGTAATCATGTCACTGCAGCACTGTATAAAGTTAAGTTTGCTGTGGATAGGGGCTACACTGATCCCTCCTGCACTGAAGTCCCCTGTGTCTTTAGCGATAAAAGTACTTACAAATTAAAACCTATGAAGTTGAAAGATATGGAAATTGTAAAGCATGATGTGCTTAAGCCTTCTGCTGCACGAAATATTCTCATATCAGAGAAAAAAATTAAGATCCCAGAAATCCCCGAAATCGTGAGAAAACAGACGAAGTTCAAAATTTTTTCAGCAATCTTGAAACTGTGCAGCCCAAGGCAGTAGTTCTAACTGTGCCTCCCCCTGAACATAGTACCTGCCCCCTGTTATCAATGACATTGCAGAGGAGGTCAGAAGTCAGTGCAGGGACCAAGGAGATGCCATCCTCCTTGACACCTTTATGAGCAAATTATCTTGCAGCGACAAGCAGTTAGATGAACTAGAGAAGGCAACAAAGGACCAGGCCAACAGCACCGTGTGGAAAAATCAGCGCCTTGGTAGAATAACTGCTTCTAACTTTCATGATGTGCACTCAAAAGTCAAGTCAATTAGCTCATCAAGGGGTCCTGTCAAGCCCCAAACCACACCTTTACTTGTAAAACTAACACAGCAGCAAAATTTAGACAATGTTGATGCTATACAGTGGGGTAGATAAAACGAAAGCAGGGCCCGTAATGCATTTTTCAAAGAAATCGCTCCAACACACAAGAATCCCAAACTCCACATGTGCGGATTGCGGGCCATTGCAACTGCACCTTTCTTAGCTGCTACTGCTGACAACTTGTTCACGTGCTCTTGCCATGGTAAGGGGTGTGTTGAGTATAAGTTTCCTTATGCCATCAGAAATAAATCTGTGCAAGATGGGGCTAAGGACCTAGACTTCTTAGAAGAAGTGAATGGGGCTCTGAGGCTCAAGCGAACCCACAAGTACTACACCCAAATTCAAGGGCAAATGGCAGCAGCCAACAAGTGCAGATTCACTTTTTTTGTAGTATGGACTCCTGTTGACAGTCCACACATAGAACTTATTGAATTTGATGAAGTCTACTAGAATGAGGTTTATAAAAACTTGATTTTATTTTTTAAGTTGTACTTAGCAAAGGTCTTGCTGGGTTTGCATGAATTGCATTTCTGTCCATCATGTGGAAAACGAATTCTTGAAGCAAAGGAGTTTTCTGAGGCAAGCACCAAAGGAAAATAGCATTTGCTGTGATGTTTGCAACCAGTGGTACCACTGGGATTGTATTGGTGTCAGTGAACTGAGTGCCTCAGCGACTGCTTGGGTTTGTGCTCCATGTACGCCCTGACTAAAGTGACACTGCTTGATCTCATAAGGATAGTATTATTTGTATTGACTGAAAGTTACCATCTATATATACCATGGTAACAGCACTTGGCTGCAAAAATTCAAAAACCAGTGAAAAACAAACAGCATTTTGGAATTCAGTAAAAAGTCTCACATCAGCATCTCTTGTAAGCTGTTCGAACGTCAGATAGCAGGGACCACTTGCTTTGCTGCAGCTGAATGTGGTAGATACTGACGAGTGCGTGGACCCTGGGGTTTCGAGCTCTTGTTCCTCAGAATCTTTTGACAGGCGATTATTTTAATTTAGTATCACTTTCTGTTAGGAATTGTTGGGTTTGGGAACTGTTATGTAAGCTTTGCATATTCGAAATGGTTGGAACACACATTATGGTGGTCTTTCGATTCAAAATCTCTTCCTTTGCTTATGTTTTTCTCCCAAATCTTTCTCTTTTCAGTATCCCTTGTCATATAATGAAACTTGAGCTGTCCGTTCTGAAGCTGGTGCACATGACTCATTAAATATTTTTGTGGATACCAATTGTCGTTGTTACATCCACCAACACAGCATCTATAATGTGGCATATTGCCTATGAAAAATTGAATAACAAATAATGCTGAAAATCAGTCCCGGTTGAACAAGTGTCAAAAGAGTATTCACGGCACGTGGCAAACCGCACATCCAGAGCACATTGGGAATAGTCTGGCTTATTCGGCATATTAATTACAGTTAATTTTTTTGTAAACAGTCAAACCAAAGGTATTGTTTGGTAATCGTCCTTAAATTGAAAAGCCGCATTGTTTGCTACAAATTGAAGAATTCAAAACAAAGGATCATTTTAAAAACACAAAAGCTTCGATGGCGTGACCGCCCGCACGCAAATCAATTAAAACAATTTTGTAAATTAAAATCCATTTCTCGGACTCGAATCGACTTCAAACAAAATAGGAATATGATATAAAGTACTCACCTTAAGGCGGGGCTTAACCTTTGTCTGGGCCGATTTTGCTTTAAATATTCGAAATTTCGATTTTGACATTTTCTGGTATAAAATTTATTGTAGTATCTGTAAACGACAAAGATATATCCTTTTTGACCTCCCAAAATAGTTATTTTAACGTTTTCCCGCAGCTACATCTTTCAGGGAAGTTTGTTTATGGTTCTTTTCCATGGCAACGCGCTGCAATTCTTCAAAATTACTGCCGTTTTCCCCTGTTTTTTTGCTGAAAATTGCTTCATTTCGCATTTGGAGACTGGTAACTAGCCGTGGGGTTTGCGAAATGGCTCAAACATGAATTCATTCACCCCCCTCTCATGCACAATATTCAGTGACACGTTTTGCGAACAGAAAAGAGAGAAGTTTACAAAAGCGAAAAAAGGCAAAATTTAAAGGAATAGCACGGCAGCAAAAGGCTTCTTTTGATCCAAATGCGTCGATTGAGCAAACGACAACATCGGCGTCGCTTTGGAATTCAACAGTTGCTCCTGTTGAAAACTCTCCTTCCAACCCAGATGACAGCCATAGTAAAGACATAGTATCTTGTATGGGAAATGAAAATGCATTTTCTGCATCCTTTGTAAAACTTGGATGTGGAACTGACAAAATGACCGAAGGCGAAAGTTCAACAAGATCGTCACGGTCCAAGCGGTCATATTTGAGGAGCCAGCCGAAGCTGAAGGTTATTGGCTAACAGACTTGGACAATTTGAAGGAAGCTATGAAGCAAATGCACCAGTGTAAAGGGGGCAAAATAAGAGTTGTTGAAGACTATAAGAAAAGGCATGGCCTTAACTCATCACTCTATTTTGAATGCACAAAGTGTAAACACAGGTTTGTATACTGCTCTATTTATGTATGATTACTATACAATTTAAAACTTACTTATTTCTTTCAATTCTTATTTTGTACAAGTTAATCTAAAGCATAGTTATAATACCAGATTTGCTGCAAAATCCAGCTATTCATAGCCACAAATCAGAACCAATTATAGAAAATTTAATATAAAATATTCTGTAGTTTGTGTATATATATATATATATATGCGTGTGTATTTATGTATGTTTATGTATATGTGTATATTTTACTTTTAAATGTTTGTACTTTTTATTTATATTAGCATCTGTGTTAATATGTAATTGACGAAAAAATGTAAATTGTGTAAAAAAAGCTATCTACCTAGGTTAGCCTTGAGGTTATTGTAGGTAGCTAGTACCTATAAGCATGTTTTTTCTCTGAATAAATGTAAACTATAGGTTGAAATGTAACTATGGTACTGAATAAAGATGTATGTATGTATGTACAGGGTCTTCATGAAGACTGGAAAGAAAATAGAGAAGAAGACACATGCCTATGATGTAAACAGGAGGGCAGCCTATGCAGCAAGTGAAATCGGCATTGGAATAGAAGGGCTTGCCACAATCTGTGAAATTATGAATTTACCCCCGCCTTCTACTGAAAAGTCCATTCAAGGCCACATCAAGGGCATTCACTCATCAATAAAAGTAGTCCTCGAAGAAAAGCTCAGGCAGGCTGGTGAAGAGCTAAGAGAAAAGCTTTTAGAGGACAATGCAGACCTTGAGCAAGATTCTATTATTGACATTGCTGTTTCATTTGATGGTACGTGGAGCAAGCGGGGATTTTCAGCAAATTATGGTATTGGTTTTGTCATTCATCCCGAGGTTGGCGGCAAAGTGCTTGATGTTGTGGTACTCTCAAAGGTGTGCGAAATTTGCAAACAAGCGAAGAAAAATCACAAGTATTCGAAAGCTTTTGAAAATTGGCAAATGTTACACAAAGAAAGTGGAGAGTGTGAAAAAAACTTTGAAGGAACCAGTTCTTCCATGGAAAAGGAAGCAGCAAAAATTTTGTGGGGACGTTCAGTGGAGAAACACAGGTTTCGCTACAAAGACATGGTGTGCGACGGTGACAGTAAGGCATACAATGAGGTATGGGAGACATACGGGGTCTGTGATGACTGTGAAAAATTTGAAAAAATGGACAAGAAAAGTCAGCAGTACAAGAAATGGCTGGAATCAGAAGCCTACAATAACTGGGAAAAATCCCATTTGAATGGCACAGCTGAATGCAAAAGAGTAAATAAACTTGACTGTATTGGCCATGTCCAGAAACGAATGGGAAAAAATTTAATAAACATGACCAAAGGACAGAAATTATCTGATGGCACGCCAATCGGTGGAAGATCTGGGAGACTGACTAGGCCAGCAATTGACCAATTACAAAACTATTATGGGAAGGCAATAAGAGATAATGTAAATCGCAAGGCGAAGACAAGGCAAGAGATTGACAAATCAATTACAGGGATGCAAGTTGCAATAAAGGCATCCTTGTACCACTCTGTGAAGCTGCCAGACAAAGAGAGGCACCAGTACTGCCCATATCAGAAATCTATTGCCTTGGGAGAGACACCAACATATGAGAACAAGACCTATCACTTGGATCCGGTCTTCATCGAATACCTCACTCCATTGTATGATCGCCTGAGCACACCAAAACTCTTGAAAAGATGTGTGCCAGGATACTCACAAAATACAAATGAATCCGTTAAATTGGTTGAGAAAACCTGTTCAGAAGTGGTAGATTTATCTGTTCAAAATGCACTGCAAAACTCTTGTCGCTCTCGGGTCAGTCAAAAGGTCTTTAAATCGATCACGATATCGCGTGCACTTTATCCTGATTACCCAGCATGCACCATAATGCCGAAAGGGTCTATTGATCATACTGCTTCAAAGATTAGCAAAATAGTAGGCATAATTGCTAGGCTGAGATATCATGTACCTTTAAATACCCTCCTCCAAATCTATCGTTCATTAATATTTCCCTACACGCTTTACGGTATACCAGCTTGGGGTCAGGCAGCTCAGAATGATTTAAAAAAGATTCTCACCTTGCAAAAGCGTGCACTCCATCTGATTTTCTTTTCCAGCAAAAGATCACATTGCACCCCTCTTTATTACTTAGAATATCCTACTTGTTAATATGCTCTACTTTAAAACTGTTTCTTTCATAATGCATGATGTTGTCCTACACCTGGGAATATTCGTGAAATTTTTATTCACTCATCTGAGGTCCACAAATATAATACGCGTTTCTCTTTATATACAGAAGTGTAGATTGCATGTGAAACTAAAGTCATTTTCTGCTTTTGGTACGAGATTATGGAACTGTCTACACCCTGACTGGCGAAAGCTCACAAAAAGAGCATTTAAAAGACAAATTCATAAGTTGCTTTTAACTATACTTCGAATTGAGGACTATTATGTTGACGCCCATTCTTTAATATTGAAGCTCAATACCAATGATTATCGAACTTTATAACTATGGCCATGGTACTTCGCTTACAGCTTAAGTATTGCAATTTCTTTTCCTTCTTCTTTCTAGATGCACTGCTTGTACTTTCTTATTGTTTGTTATTCAATTGATTTATTGTTTACTAATACCCGCCAAGAGTAGCTAATGCCATACGCGGATTGTGTAAATTGTGGTTTGTTCATATTCTAGGAAATAAACAAATGTTAAAGTTAAAAAAAAAAGATTCGAACGATTGCTTGACATTATTCATTTTTCTTTTAGTTAGTACTATTCAATTTAAGATAACATGCATTCTTATACCTATACAGTAGTGGCCCCTGGCCTCTCAAACCCAGTGAGAGAGGCTCTATAGTAATAGTCATCGGTTGCCACATGCATGAAACGTAAAGAGCTGCGCTCTTTTTCTCTTAATATATTATTATAGAAATGTCCTATTCAGTTTTAAATAACTGTGGATATTTTTTTGAGCGAAATAAACCATTTGTTGTTGTTGTTGTTGTTGTTGTAGAGCTGTTGGGAAAACTCTCGTTATGCGCAGTGCGTCCTACTTGAAATTATAGGCATAGATGGTTGTTCCAAGAGCTTCTTTTGCAGGTTTGAGGGGTGTGGGAGCTATGGGTCCAAGAATGAAACAATTATGTGTCTGGGCTAAGTGCTTTCATTATATCTGAATTATTACTAATACATCTTGGGTCAGGCGTTAGAAGTTATGCTGATTTACAGTTTCTTCCAGTGTTTGTTACTAATCCACTGACCCTTCCCAATATTGAGAACAGAGTTCCAAGATACAGTGTTACGTCCATGCCTCCCCTGGGTTTCCCGGCTGTAAACACCTTTTTGTCCATGCTCTACAAAGAAATACACGTCAGCTGTTTTGTTCCTTCTGTCAACACTGTAAACGTGTCCATGCCACAAGTCGTGAATTTGTTCCTCTTGAATAACAAGCATGTCTCCAGTTTGGATGTAGACTGGAACGAATACCTCATAAGGCAGCCGGTTGGCCTGCCTTTCAAAGTCAGCAACACAGAACAAATCATCAGTAGACTGTTAAGACTTTTCGTTTAACATCATCTAGAGGAAAACAGATTGACTCAAGACGTGGTTGTGCTTCAGCATAAATAAAACCACTACAGAAATCCTTCATGATTTATCCATGGTCTGTAGTGTGCATTGGGTAAACGTTTCCAACCACAAGCAGCACTGAATTACTATCTCTTCTCAGTCTGACAGACAGAAACTTTTGCACCTTCAAAATTGTCTTATTGCCATTGATATTTGCTACAACAGCATCCCCCTGCGAGACAGTTAGTCCATGAAAGCCTGTATCAGCTTTAAAAGCTCTCTTTGAAGTAAAAGCAGCTTCAGCCACATCATCAACTGGAATTCTGTAAATATCCCCAATAGCGTCACGCTCATTTCTCTGTAGAGTTTCAACACTAGACATTGCTCCCAGAAGAATTGCCTGTCGTACTGGATGATCTCTTTCCAGCTCCACTTTTGCAATTTCCACTGAACTTACCAAACCCAGAGTGAACAAATTAAAATGATTGGCATTTATTTATTTATTTCTATTCCTCTACTGAGCTGGTGATGTAGCTTAACAAGGGCTGAAGGAAAAATAGCAGTCATTGTTTCGGTTGAAGTTCAGAAGATTCTTTGGTAACTTTGTCTGAAAAATAAATGCCTTTTCATAGCTATTTTCCTGTGACCCACAATCCTCTTCTTCGCTATGTTATAGGCTTCAAGGGTGACAAAATGACATATTATTAGAAAGGGTGTACAATGAATTATATATGTACCTTTCTGAAACTGCCCCAGATCCATTAAAGTGCAAACCAGTATCACCTCGTTGACAGTTTTAAAATAACTCAGGAAGCACAATTGAAATTCGCAAATTTGTAAACCCTGTGGTCAACAGTGATGTGGTAAGAGTGGTTGTTCTAACGGTCAATCAAAACCAAAATCATAAAAGAGCTCCATACTGCAGTTTAAAATAAATTATCCCCAAAACTATTTTTTTATATTTATCACGGACCTTGAACATGTGTTTTCTTTCCCTGATTGACAGCTGGAGAACTATCCCCCTTTGCAATGCCACAATTACGGCAGGGTAGCCAACTCACTAAGTTCAATCAGGCTCCCTACATGTAGGTGCTACATTTATCTGATTCTCACATATTGACTTGTACTTCATTTTAAAGCTGTAATGAGTACTATTCCTATTTTAATGGGGTGTATATTTGGTTATTGAGTGAAATTTTGGATAATTCAATGAGTTCAAATTTTTCTTTCATAAAATATTTTTTTCTTGTGAGTAAATTATAGCATCCTCCCCACAGGTCACTGACAAGTTCACTGCAATGACCACTCCTTTATAGAGTGCATTTCATATGCCTGGTCTCTTATCTGGTGAATATGGATTTTTCCTGTATCTGTGACACCATCACCCCGTTTAAAAGGTTTGAGAAATTCACGTCTTGATTCAGACTGAGCAAATATTGCCTCAATTCCCTTGCAATTGTGCGATTTCTTCACATAATGCTTCACAGCCCTCTCATGGACTGCGCACCAATAATTGTCGGGTGCAGAAAAGTTTACAATAGGCACCTTAAGCAACAGGCGTTTTCGGCGGCGACGGCAACGTGGTGACCGATAGAAGACTGGAAAGAGAACGGTCGTACGTCGCCGGGTCGTCGTACTTAAGCAAGGAGCACGACAACGCGCGCGCGCCCACAAAATTTTGGCGGTAAATTTGATTTGTTTACAAATAGTTTCGTAGTTTTGGAAATGCATTATGGCGAGCTTTAAAGAAACGCGTGATTTACTCCTGTACTCTTACACGAAAGGACTCATAAAAGCCAACGAATGTGCAGTTCTTTACGATCTAAACACGTCAAAAAATCCAGATTTTCCTTACAGTATCTACGGTGAATTTTCTCTTGACAACTTCAGCGAGGAAGAATATGTAGCAGAGTTTCAGGTCCAGAAGAGCGACTTGCAAGTGTTGGCAGATGCCCTAGATATTCCATAAAATTTTCACTGTTCTCAACGATCAGTTTGTGAAGGAATGGAAGGTTTATGTCTGTTACTCAAACGATTAGCATATCCGTGTCGTTATAGCGACATGATACAAGATCTGGCAGATCTATTCCAGAAAAAAGCATGATGACAAGCACCGTTCTTGACTGGATTTACGATGAACATGGCCATCGACTCAGAGATTTTAACCAGCCCTTCCTCTCTCGAGCTTCTCTGCGTACATATGCTGATGCAATTTATCAAAAGGGCGCCGCCCTAAATAATTGCTGGGGATTCATCGATGGAACTGTTCGCCCAATTTGCCGTCCACTTCAAAATCAACGAATTGTATACAATGGGCATAAACGACTTCATGCCTTAAAGTTCCAAGAAATTGCAACGCCAGATGGATTAATTGCCAACTTATATGGTCCAGTAGGTAAGATAAAAATAATGAGTTTAAAAATATATACCTAATACTAACAATTTTAGACAGTGATTTGAAACTTTTCTTAACTTGATCTTTATTATATCATTTAGAGGGGAAAAAACACGACAGTGGTATGTTGGCTGATTCAGGAGTTTACAATGAGCTTACAAGAGTTTATTTTGATCCAAATGGCAATCCCTTATGCCTATATGGTGACCCCACCTACCCACTTAGGGTACATCTTCAAGCCCCTTTTAGAAATGCTGTTATTACTCAACAAATGCAGGATTTCAACCGATCAATGAGCACTGTTTGCTGTTCAGTGGAGTGGCTTTTTGGAGATGTAATTAACGATTCCAAGTTTTTAGATTTTAAAAAGAACTTGAAAATTGGATTAAGTTCAGTAGGGAAGATGTACGTAGTTTCTGCATTACTCAGGAATGCTATCACATGCTTATATGGTAGCTGTAATGAACAGCAAATCGAGGCTATGCCATTTTACTGTTAGTTTTAGCTTTATTTACTGATTCCTGATTCGTTGACTTGTTTTGCTTAGCCTACGTCATTATTGTCTACACGTGGTCAAAAATATAGATTAGAAGAGAGGCATTTGCCGGCAGCTTTAGTTTTTTGGTTCTTCCTGTGATAAGAGTGCTATAGTTAGATATTTGGAGTTACCTTTTGCCTTTTAGAGCAAGCGGGAACCGATGTGTAAGTACAATCCCTTTCTTTGCAATAGCTTTCAAGTTACGTCCTAGATTTTAACCTTTGGTGCTTTAGTTACACAGTTTTTTGAATATATGCATAGTTTTAGACAAGTACGTGACAATGCCCTAGTCTTATGATTTTCCTTTCTTCAATTTACGTTATTTTTTTAGTTTTCTATTTCGGTATCTTGTTTATGAAATTTCTATTAACTGGCAGTAACGTTATTCAAGTTTTATTAGGTTCTTGCATCACTCGTAGTGTCATTCCCGCGAACAAGTCTAAACTCATTTCCACATCCGAGCGCTTAATTCACCACAAAGGGTTGTTTGGCAAGTGATCTTTAGCTACTCAATATTTGTCGTGAATCAGCCTAGCGTTACAGTAAAACATCGTTTGTGTTCTCTAAAACTGTCATCGGTTTATCGTTTGAACTTTGGAAGCGTGACTGACAACAATGAGCATTGTGTCGGCACCGGAGGATTTGGCGCAATTCAGTGACAAAGATTCTGCCAATCCTTTCAAAAATGTCGCTCAATCAGAACTCAACGTCAGAAGTTCTCGTAGAAAACAGAAATTCTCAGAGAAAGGAAAGGCCTACCTAAAGGAACTTAGAGCCAAAAATAGAGAGACGGCCTTTAGAAATCTGAAAAGAAAGCTAGATCAAATAAAAATATTTCCTGAAGATCCCGAAATAGAATTAAGCTTGTTAGAAGCTCAACGAAACGAATTAGACTGCTTAAAAGAATAATTTAATGGGGCCCATTTCGCTTATGAAACCCTACTAGATAGTTTGTCTGAAAAGGAACAATCGTATCATTGGTTTGACGTTAGAGATAGCTATGACTATTTTGCTTGACTCAGAATTACAGTTGGATTTTGTGTTCATCAAAATATTTTCAAAACATTAAGATTTAATCAAACAGAGTTACTTTATTGTAAACAGATAATGGTTAAGTAAAGGCTTCACTTGGTTCTAGAGTGGTTTTGATTAACCATTGCAACACATTTTAGTTTACTACATCCTAATTCCATTCTGTTATTTGTTTTCCTTCCACCATTACACCTAAATCAATGTACTCTGTTTCAAGGACTAATGAAAACTGTAAAATATAAAGTTCACTGATAAGAATGTACAACTCTATTTTAGATTAAACAATGTGAACACAATTACATTAACATAATACAACAAAAACATGGTAGATGTAGAATACAATGGCTTGTTGAGTTTGCTGAAAGATTTAAATGTTACTTATGCTCTGTCAGCTTTTGAAACAAGGATGCAATTAGCTGTGCTTGCTGTCTTTGAGATTCCATGAACATAGTCTACATCTGTTGGAATTGTTGCTGCATTTGCTGCTGCTGGTTGATGTTCTGTTGCTTATCTTGTTGCTGCTGCTGAAGCATGGGAATCATCTGCTGTTGAAGTGTTTGTTCATTTTTCCTTGCTTCCAACTCTTCTCTTTTGAGCTCAAACTCTCTCTCAGACTGCTCTTTTAAAAACTGTACTGTTTCACTTCCAGTTCTTCTCTTTTTCTGATTTTTTTGTGAAGAGTCTTCTGGTTCTTCTGAGTCTGATTTTCTTCTCTTAATTGAACTAAGTGTTTCCATGGAGATCTTTCTCATGCTTTCAGCAGTTTCTTTATCTTTTTCTACTTTTTTGTTTTTGTTTTCACTCTGCAGTTGAAGCTCTTCTTCTGCTGCTTCCTGCTTTTCTAGAATATCCTCCATAGCTAAGTCAACCTCGGAATCTTCTGGAGATATTCCTGTTCCAGCTTCTATAGCTTGTTTCCTCTTTTTAGCTTTTTTTTTCTAGAATTTGAAAATGTTCTCTCACACCTCTTTGAGTTGCTTTAAATCCTGGATGGGTATTCAAATTTTCTGCTATTTGTGTCCATGAGGATCCACGTTCCTTCGTTCCCGCTTTGTATTTATACGGCTCGATAAGAAGAATCTCTCTTGCCAACAATATTTCTTTACGTTCTGACCACTCTATCTATGAGTTTTAAAAACATATTACTGTTTAGTCAAGGAATAGCAAAATATACCAGTATGTGAATACTGCAGTGATTTACAAAAATGCATTCAAATTATTAACACGTACAAATTTGTAAAACTACAGAATTTCTCGAGATAAATAAAACGGCCAAATGTATATAAACTTACATGTATGTACTCGCACTCTTTATAGTCCTTTATGGAATTAAGAGGGGATTTTTTTCAAGTTCGAGCAGTAAACGACAAAAACTCCTGAGTTGAAGAATTGCCGTTATACAAAACTAAAATCATTTCTGTCAGAAAGTTTAGGTTATTTTTAAGTAGTTATGGCCGATGAAAGTTGAATCAAAGTGTTAATCCAAAGCGAAAATTTGGATCAAAAATGAGGTTTAGGCTTTCATTTGCTCATCTGCTAAGCTTATATGTTTTCTTTATATTCAGCTTGAAAAGACTTAATCCCAATACAACTTCAAGAAAAACTCTTTGTACAATTCAAAGTTCCGTTTTAAACAGGTATTTTATCTTGGTAGATCAGTTTTTAATCGACACAAAAAGGATTCGAGTGTTCATCCACAACGAAACTTTAGATTAAAACTTGAACGAAGGTCTAATTTTTGGCGCTTTTCACCATTATTGCTCGTCATTAAAAAAAACCTCCTCGAAAAGTTTACTACATTTTATTGTTTTTGACATATTCTGGATCTGTACCTTCATCCGCTATCCCAGGATAAAAAAATACCATTCAAATCGTTGTTCATTGATAAAAATAACGAAAATTAACTGAAAAGTAAATGATCGAATGTCAGTGAAGACATCAATGTCAACAAGCTACCAAATCAGACATCATGAAAGGTTAAAAAAAGCAAAAATAAAATAGTTCTTGGCTTTCATTTGCAATTAAAATTATTGTATACGAATCAAACAAAAATAGGTCTTAATAGTTATACAAAATTTCAAGCATTAAGTGGTAAAAATCATCAAAATAATACTCACGTTGTCACCACAACGCCAAACCCCACGTTTTCACGTTCTCAACGTCAAGGTCACAACGCCTTGCACATGCGCAGTAGTGTCTGAAAAGAAATGTGTCGTTTCCGGTAGACGTCGCCGTCCCGAAAACGCCTGTTGCTTAAGGTGCCTAATATCATCATGTATGTGAATTAAGTTGTGAATGGATATTGTACATATTTGTAGACCTTGAACCTCTTCTATCAATATGTTCATTCGCCAAGCCAGTAGTTTGTGAAAGGCAATGAAACCATCAACCCATGAATTTCTGCCACGATAGAAATGCATCTCAACAATTCTTGATACAAGTGACTGAATCTCAGCTTCTTTATTAGGACGTTTGTCCATGAAAATGCAGTCTGCAGCAGGAAATGAAAACTTTTGAAGTCCTTCAGCTTTCCATTGGCCTTGTCCTTTGGAATTACCAATTGAATGAGGAATCCGTCCATTCTCGAGTTACCGTGTCCAAGGAAATTTATAAAGTTGCTCATCCAAAAATGCCTGGTCAATAATTTTCAAATCCAAAAGCCTTTCCAATTGGTTTTTAACAACATTGAGGCAGATGATATGAAAAACTTCATAAACCATATGATTCAGTACATTAAATTGATAAAGAGGATAAAGGTGGGTGTGAAGAATACTTGTTCCAGTAAAGCCTTTCTTAGAAGATAGAGTTTTTCTCACAATCACCCTTTTTTCATGCTCTGCATTAAACATGTCATCAACAGCAAACTTTATTGATCTTTCTTCGCAAGGATACCGAAAATGGTAGCGATTATTTCCATAGTACATGTGTGTGTTGGTGCTATTCTCAATCCGTTGGCCCTCTACACCTTCGGCAACCAGCTTTGCCGTGATTGAGGAACTTGCCAACTTCGCACTGTGCTGTTCTTTGTCAGCAGGTTGATATCCCTCTATTTCAATTTCTTTTGGATAACTTGAAATCTCAAAACCATTAATGAATCCATCGCAAATATCTTTCATTAAAGGAAATAAGAAATGGTCAAGAGCAACAGTTACCTTAGGGACCTGATGGCATGGAATAAAGCCAACCACATATACCTCTTCTATATGGCTTCGATCTTTCTTTGTCATATTTGCAATGGTGATTTCCAAGGAGCCACAGCCTCTATAACTAGTCCCGAAGGGTTGCCACCCGTCCCAGTGGCCTATAAGAGCCAAATTCAAAGGAGATCCTTTTGCTACTTTAATGTGGTGGCTAAAGCTTTCAAAGCAGTTCGGGCACTCTACATTCCGGCTAGAATATTCTAAAACATCACAGCCAACCAAATAATCTGACGAAATGGCTATGTCACAAAACGGACACATTGTAGGCTGAGTCCATGTGCTAGAAGGGTCCCAGAACCATTTCAAAGCAGCCTATCTCTCACCATCCCATATTTCAGACTTATTGTTACTAACATTGCCACTCATCCAACTGTTGCGAGATTTCCAATGCCCTAACATTTTCTCACACGTCTTTATTCTTGAACCAATTCTTTATTTTAGATCTCAAACCAAGGCAGTAATACTTCAAGTAGCCCTTTTTATGTCATCCGATTGCACGCATGTGCAATGGATGACATATTGTGAGGGGTCGAATTGGTCACTCACTCACTCCGCTGTTAGCTCGATTCACCC
>JAOEHV020056009.1:0-16887 GCA_025447995.2 Isaurus tuberculatus
AAGTCTTACACTAAGTAATTGACCAAACGCGACGTGACAGATTGGCAAAAAGGTAAAACTAAAGTCGGGCCGCTGCGTGTAGCCTGACTAATAATACAAAGTCATATATGTTTCATTTATGTGAAACAGAATCCACTGTGCTTTGAAATCTCACAATAAAGTATTTTCCATTTTTAGGACATTATTTTTAAAGATTTGTCAAATTGTTTTTTCCTGAAAGTGTGCTACTATATGTATGATAAAACAACAATACTCCAAAGATCTAATAGTTTAAATTAAAACATTAAACTCAGTAAAGAAAGGTTTTTTTCTTCTGAATGTCTGTAGATTTTCAGGATGGTGGAATTGGTCACATAGAAATGCTCTTTCGTTGTAATTATCTTGCTCTTGTTGGAGGTGGTAGAAATCCTAAATATCCTCCAAATAAAGGTAAGGGCTTTTCCCACTGAAAGGACTAGTTTTAATTTGGTTACAATATTGCATTTTCCATTAATAACTTACTCCCGACATTCACTTTGTCTCCCAGTGAGACAAATTGCTGCAATAATTAGTATAATGATTAATTTACTATCTAAAACCTACTGATGTCATCAATACTCAGGACCTCCGTCTGAGGCTCGGCATTGATGATCTGGATGTTTTCCTCAGACGGAAGCGTCTTAGATGGTTTGGCCATGTCCAGCGGAGCACAAAATGGATTGGTAGGGTTTGTTCCCTGGATATTGGTGGACGTAGGTCCCGTGGTAGGCCAAGAAAGACCTGGTGTGAGGTCCTGAGAAATGACCTCAAGCTCTCCGGCCTGAGAGTGGAGGATGCGGAAAATCGTGCGTTGTGGAGGATCAAAACGAAAACTATGCAGCGTCACACCCGCGAGTCAGTGGATAAGTGACGTTAATGGATAATGAATGATGATGATGAATATCTGAATGATAAACGAACTGAAATTGCAAACAGACAAACCCTTGGGAATTTAAACTTGATTTAATTTTTTTATTCTAAATTAACTTAGTTTATGTTTGAGTGCATAACTCAAAAGAGCTGCTCATTGCAGCTGACTCCCCCTGAACAGGACACTAATCCATTGCAGGTTAGCTCCCAGCCAAAGCTGGTACTCATTTACCGACCTTGTAAGGATGGAAAGTGGAGTAAGCTTTTGCGGGAAAGAAGGTCACACAAATGTTCAAATTTCAGCAGAGCCAAGGAATCGAACCAGGGACTTTGTCGTTGGAAGGCAGAGATCTTACCAACTGCGTCAACCATGCTGCCGTCAGTGGCCCATGGGGCCAGCGTTTATCTCTAGTTCCTATAGTTTTAAGCTAATGAAAGACTTTAACCCTCCCTGGCCAGGACAAAATTAAGTAAACTTTGGCAGAAAAGAAGGTCATAGCAATGTTCAAATTTCAGCAGAGCCAGGGATTGAACTTGAAACTGTTTGGTTGGAAGCAGCCCTTACCAACTGTACCAACCACATTGGCAAACTAAAATGCATGTCGTTGAGAAAAATCAGACATTAGCCAATTTTAGCAATCTAAAAACGCCAAATTGAATAAAGATTTCAATAATGATTTATTTTATATTACTCTTTCCTTTACTTTTTGTCATGATTATGATCAAAAAACATAAACCATGCTTATCAATTACTCAGTATTCAAGTCCAGTATGAAGCCATGTATCAGTCTCTCAAAATGTGTTCTATCATCATCATCATGCATTTATAATCTCTGTGTCCCCTATTGAGGGGGTTGGCTAAAGCTAAATTCTTTTTCGAGCCTAGTGGCCCATTGGAGCCAGTGCTTATCTCCGGTTTCCGTAGTGTGAAGCGGATGAGAGTCATTGACTCCCCCTGGACGGGATACTAATCCATCGCAGGTTAGCTCCCAGCTGAAGCTGGTACTCATTTACCAACCTTGTAAGGATGGAAAGCTGAGTTAGCTTTGGCGCAAAAGAAGGTCACACAAATGTTCAAGTTTCAGCAGAGCCGAGGAATCGAACCTGGGACCTTGAGGTTGGAAGGCAGAGATCTTACCAACTGCGCCAACCATGCCGCCGTTGAGGGGGTTGGACTTGTTGTCATTTGGCATCGTGCAGAATTCTCTATTCCTCTCTGTCCTTGGCCATGTCAATGGAGAGGTTACTGGCACAAAGTTCCTCAGCGATGACATCCTTCCAGGACTTCCTGGGACTTCCCCTCCTGCCTTCCTTCTATGTTGCCTTGTATATTGTTTACAATAGTGCTGGCAAGTCTCTAGTAGTAAGTACTGTACTGCTTGATAATTAAACCTCTTAACAGAACTTTTACTCTCTGTTACATAGTGATGGTCTGGGATGATTTAAAGAAAAAATGTGTCATTGAATTAGATTTTTCAAGTGATGTTAGAGCTGTAAAGCTGCGAAGAGACAGGTAGGTCTTGCTGAGAAATCTTTGGATTAGAGTCAGCAAATCATAAGTGGCACATGCCTTTTGGTTTTTGTATGTAATTACATCAGAAACAATCAGACTATTCTTAGACTGAATGCTGAATAGGCTTTTGATTAAGAATCCTTGATATTTAGAGTATTTCATTGAGTAATCACAATAAGTCTAAGTAGTTTTTTAATCCTCCATATTGCTTTTAGGCTTTAGAAGTTCGTAGTTTACAAATTAAACAGTTTCAATTGATTAATTTTTTAAGTTGTACACCGTGGAAGAATAAGAAAAACTGATGTTTCAGACTGCAGTCCTTTATCAGAGTGAAGTGTGTTGTAGATAAATAACCACCTCTCTATTTATCTCCCACACACTTCACTCTGACAAAGGACCACAGTCCGAAATGTCAGTTTTTCTTATTCTTCCATGGTTTACAACTTAAAAATTTATCAAACTGTTTATATAGAAACACCGACGCAGCATCCAATTTTACAAACTAAACAGGTCTCTAGTTAGTTGAAAACGTTAATACGGGCATACAGTTTGATTTTGAAAAGACATACAGACAGACAGACCTGGACCGTCTTAACAGAAACGAGCACTCCATGGTAAGATGGATGTTAGGCCTGAAAAGTGATGACAGAACATCAACCACCACTCTAATCCAGCAGCTTAGCTTCCCTGACCTTGGACTAGCCATCACCTGTAGACACCTGAGATGGTTCGGCCACGTAAAGCGGGGTAACATATGGACCGCCATTGTGTCAACCCTAGACACAGAAGGCCAAACTCCAAGAGGTCGGCCGAGAAAGACCTGGGCGGAAGTCATCCACAGCGACCTCTGGGAGTTCAACCGTGACACAGCAGCAGCCTTGGATAGAAGGAAATGGAAAGCGATCTTGAAAGAGATTGCTGCCATGCAACATACCTGCCACTAGATGGATTCACTGAGGTGAAACTGGATAGATAGATAGATAGATACATGAAGACTTGTAATAGTTATTAACAAATATTTAGGTTGCACTCCGGCGACCATCTTTCACAGAAGATGGTCACTGGAGTGGGGCTAAAATATTTGTTAATATATATGACAAGTCTTCTCGTAGGTCTTTTCATAGCCTCTAGTTAGAAAGTTAATGTTAAAACAACTATCGAAGTGCTTTGGTGTAGTAGGTACAAAAAAAAAGGTACACAGCATTTATTTTAGACAACTCAATATTATAATTTTTACTATGTTTTCATATTAAGTATTTTAATTAGGGACCTTCTGATCAAAACTAAAATTCTCTTACCCATTTTAAAGATAAAAATTTAGATAACTTAGAAGAATTTAGGAGTTGATACAAAGTCAATTACATTGATTTTCCACCAGTGTGTTCAAATTAAAATTTTTGCCATTCTATTATTTTTAAAGTTTCTTGTTACAATATGTAAAGTCATGGCTATATATATTTTGTTAAGAGTAAAGAAACAGAGAGTCAGAATATATAAAAATTGTCTTATTTCAACCATTCATCTCTGCTATCTTTGTTAACAGTACTGTTATTAAAATGATACTTTTAATTATTATCTCACAACAGGATTGTGGTAGTGTTGGATAACCTGATTAAAGTATTCACATTTACCCAGAATCCACAGCAGCTGCATGTTTTTGAGACATCTCATAACCCAAAAGGTTTGTGATTGTATTATACATCAAGAATGTGGTTTCCTGATGGCTGCTTCTTATTTATGACAGTCCAAAGCATCATCACTAACTATTATGCTTCCTTATCTCCTCTAACTTCTTTTTCTATGGCTTTTTAAGAAACCCCTGACATTCCAATATGCATGCATGGATAACTTGATCATCAATGGCTCATCATCGTCATAGCAGTTTGTCATAGGCAACAATGACTGTTTCATTTTGGTCTGATCAGATTCCTCCATGCAGCTCTGTCCTAATAGCCATCCACTGCCAGGTACTCCAGTCTATATCCAGCTTCTTCAAGTTTCTTTTTACAGTGTTTTTACATCTGAGCTTACTCAACCCAGATTGCATTTGCCCTTGCATAACTGTGAGTTGAGTAACTGCCGAGGGAGGCGCTGGTGGTCCATCCTCTCAACATGTTCGAGCCAACTGAGGTTCGTCTGTATAAGCATGTCCTCCATTGATGATAGACCAACTCATTTCAACACTTCTATGTTAGTCATCTTGTCTTTCAATGAGATGTTCATTATGGCTCGAAGGTGTGTCATCATGTAGGCATGAAGTTTCTTTACCTGTACTCTGTAGACAGTCCAAGTTTCAGCACTGTGTACAATACTAAATGGCTGATAGTATTTAAAACCTAACCATAGCTCAAACAACTGTGAATAGTATTATTCTATAATTTTAATTTTTTTTTTTTGAAGTCCCAAAAGCTTCATATGAAGCTTGGTAGTAGTTATGCATACAATAATTAATATTATTAATGTTATTTCTGTCAGTGAACATCAGTTCTTTAGTTTCAATTTTATGAAAACCCTACAGTCAATAACTGATGCGATTGGTTGAGCTCTATTTTTATGGAACTGCACACAGTAACCAAAAAGTATTTGCTATTTTGTGACAAACAAGTACAAAAACTAAGTTACTTTTGTAATTACAAATACGTCAGTGACTCAGATGATAATGATTGCAGTTTTTGTCTTTAATCACAGGCCTGTGTGTTCTTTGTCCAAGCAGTAACAATTCACTGTTGGCTTTCCCTGCTCGCAAAACTGGTCATGTTCAGATTGTAGATCTTGCAAACACTGAAAAAGCACCACAAGAAATAGTTGCCCATGAAGCCGCACTGAGTTGTATTTCTCTAAATCTGCAAGGAACAAGGCTTGCAACTGCATCAGAAAAGGTATAAAAATTAACATTTCAATCTCATAATCTCTTTCAAAATGTCTTGATTGGTACTTAATCAGCTCTAGATTGGAATGTTTAATCATTGCATCTCGTTAGTAGAGTAGGAAGCCGCCAATTTGAGAATTGCAGAGATGCCAACCTCTGGAGATTTTTTTTTGTAACACCCTGGTGTACCCCCGCCCCCCCAAGAAAAAAGTGATGATCCCTCCTCCCCATCGAACCAACCTCCATACTGGGCGTTTACACCTATGTCCTGGGTTTTTACTGGAGATCCAATCAGAAAGTCTGTTTATATATGGCCATGAAAATCAAGAATGCATTTGTTTAGTTTCCTTCAACATGTGGTTTTATGGTTAAAAGATTGCTTAACCTTAAAAGTGCCTCAAGAAATGGTGAGGTGAGTTTAAAAAAACAAAATTGTTTTGATTGGGGTACATTTGGAGACAGGACATTAGGTTACAGTGGTGCAAAGGTTCAAAGTCGCTGTTATCTGGGCGATTTGGTTACCCATATGGGAGACCGGGAGATTTGTTCTATATCCAGGAGACTCCTGCATTATCCAGGAGAGTTGGCATGTATGGAATTGCCCTGACAAAGGGCTAATGCTCAAAATGTTGGCTCCTTAGTTTACACCAGCAATGATATTTCAGTTGCCCTAATAATTTTTGCTTTTATTTTTTAAAGTAAAGTAAGTAAAGTGATACATTTATATTGCACCTTTTCATATGAATATGCTCAAAGGCGCATTACAATAATCAGTTTACCCCCAGCGGACCGAAAGCACATATAGGCGCCTCAGGCAGCCGCTTTAATGCGGTCCATGTGTGCTGGTACTCATTTACCTACCTCGGAAGGATGGAAAGCTGAGTGAGCTTTAGCAGGAAAGAAGGTCAACCAAATGTACAACCCTCGACCAGGCCGGGGATTGAACCCAGGACCTTAGGGTTGGGAGGCAGAGATCTTACCACTGCGCCAACCCCTCCGCTCTTTTATTATTATTTTGTGTTGGTTTTGATTGTGGCACCTAAAAAAGGGTGGCTATCTTGTTTAAGGTTTTAAACTATGTATCAAATTCAATGTTATTTAACTTTCTTTATATTATTTTCTTTTTACTACTAAGGGAACACTGATAAGAGTTTTTGACACAAGCAATGGAGTGCAGCTGCACGAATTAAGGAGAGGCTCAGGGAGTGCAAACATTTATTGGTAAGCCATATTAAATATTGATTAATTAATAGCAATATAATTGATAGTGATAGTGATTGTGATGATTAAGGTGAAGATGATGACGATGACGATGATGATGATGGATAAGATGAAGATGAATGATGATGATAAATGAGAATAATGGATGATGTTGATGATGGATGATGACTGATGATGATTTTGGTGATTAGTGATGATGTTTAATTAAGGATTATGATAAATGATGATGGTGCTTGGATGGCTGATGGTGGAAGATGAATTTGATAATGGTAATTGTGATGGACAGTGATGATGATGATGATGTTGATTGTATAATTGTAGATGTTGTTAAGGCTAAAAATTATGTTTGTTAAATTTGTTTGTTTTCTATATTTAGCATTAATTTCAACCATGATTCAGAGTTGCTGTGTGTCTCGAGTGACCATGGAACTGTACATATCTTTGCAGTTGAGGATACTAAAAAGAACAAGCAATCAAGGTATTGTTATTCATCACCACTCTCTAACGTGGAAACTCTGTGCACTTATTTCACTGCCTTCCTAAGCGAGGTGTCCAGTATGGAGAGAGCCTATTTATAAATAGAAAGTGTGACTGAATTGGCAGGGACAAAATTTATTGTTTACATGAGGGTTGTCTGCCTTTGATGGGTGTCAGCCTTTGAATGATGGGTGTCTGCCTTTGATGGGAGTCTGCTTAGAAAGAGTTTACTGTATCATCATACAACAATCAGAGACAAATTCAATATTGAAGCAGTTTGACCTCTTCTTCTGCACTCAAGTATGAGAGTCAATCGCCTCCGAATTCATTTGTATTATGCAATTCAGTTAAAATTGTGTACTTAGTAATTTGAGAAAAAATAATCAAGTTAGACAGAAGGGTAGAAGGTGAAGTGTCTGTTAGTAAGGTAGATCCATGTGGTATTTGTGGCAAGAGATTAATGGCAAATTGAGTGTTGTGTGTGAAATGTGGTAAATGGATTCATGGAAGATGCGCAAAAGTAAAGAGGGTGACCCCAAGGTTGGGGAGAGATTTTGTGTGTGGAAGATGCAAGAAGCAAGTTGATGGATTAGTGGAACTGGTGGAGGAGTTGTGTGAAGAGGTGGAAACAGTGAGAGGTTTGGTGGTTGCGAGGCAGCTATGACAGCAAGAGCAAGAATTGGGTGGGTGAAGTTCAAGGAATGTGGAGAGTTTCTGAACTCAAAAAGGGTTCTCGCTTAAGGTGAAAGGAATGGTTTATCGGAGTTATGTAAAATCAGCGATGTTATATGGGAGTGAGACATTGTGTTTGAGGGAAAATGAGATGGCAGTTTTAAGAAGGACCGAGAGAGCAATGGTGAAAGCAATGTGTGGTGCAAAAACTGATGGAGAAAAAGAGGACAGAGGACCTAATGGAGATGTTGGAATTGAAGGAAACAGTGGTTCAGATGGCAAAGGCAAATGGAGTGAGATGGTACGGGCATGTGCTGAGGAGGGATGATGGGCATGTTTTGAGAAGAGCATTGGAGTTTGAAGTGAAGGGTAAGAGGAAACGAGGACGACCAAAGAAGATGTGGAAGACACAAGTGGAGAAGGAGAGCAAGAGTGTTGGTTTGGAGAAAAAGGATGCCATGAATTGAGCGAGATGGAGAGTGGGAGTTGGAGAGATTGCTGCCAAAGTGGGGTAAATCTGGCCACCCCCGTTTACGGGTATAAACCCGGATCAAAATTGGATTGATGATGATTAGACAACCTATTTCTTTAGAAACACACAATATAACCATTCTTTTTTGTTGTTGTTGATTTGGCTTCTTTCCACATAAAAAAAGTATCTGAGTCCTTGTGTTTCAGAATGTACACGATAATGTAAAATGTACCTAACAAGTTTTATTTTATTTTATTTTATTGCTAGTCTTGCATCGGCAAATTTCCTACCCAAATATTTCAGCTCAAAGTGGAGCTTCTCAAGGCTACAAGTCCCAGGCGGACCTCACTGTATATGCGCTTTTGGATCAGAAAAAAATACAGTTATAGGTGAGTGCATGCTTTAATTCAACAAAACTGTATAAACAGCATTTTGGTAAAATAATAGATCTTTGAGTTTAAGTAGTTTTGTTATTATTAACGCTAAAAGGTTACATGACCCATAAATGTTTTTTATTTCTTTGTTACATGAACCTTGTGTTGCAATCAAGCCACTAAAAATTAAAACAAGTTAAAATTATAGTTGAGATTTTTATCTGGCATTCTTTAATGCAGTGTAGATTGGTTTTACAAGAAACTTCTTAATGTATCTTGTGTTAATTGTGGCAATAAAAAAGATTCTTCCGTAATGAATAAAGACGTTAAAGCGTAGGTCCAGTCTCTCTGTTTGGGGACATATAAAAAGAATCCACACACTTGTCGTAAAGAGCAGGGTAGTGATCCTGGTGTTGTAGTTTGTCGGTTTCACTAAGGGCACATCTTAATGTTTGAATTATATGTAAGCCGCTTAGCGGACAATCTAAGACTGGAGCGCCCTCTATTAACTTGGAATGTGAACCTGAAAATCTTCATGGGGAAGGTTTCACAATAAAATTGAAATTGAATTGAAATCGAGTATTGTTCACGAAAGGAGATGAGTAGGAGCTGAAGCAATTCTGCCTCGATAACATATGTAATCAGGCGGCGTGATTGGCCAAGTCGTTATCACCCTTAGCCAATTTTTTTTTCTTAAAAAGTAGACCTCAAATACAAGCAAAAGCAATAATCAAAATTGAATTTGAAGTTATTCCCGATTTTTACGACGCGATTGAAAATACGGTTTTCGATGTAAAAAAGGAGCATTAAGGGGCACTGCCACCTACAAGTGTGTGACGTCAACCCAGTATCTTCTTAACATCTGGGAAGGCAGAACATTGCTAAATTTTGTGACAATGGGTTGACGTCACAAGACAGTTAGTGCCCATTCCCTCTACTGCACCTTTTTTTATCCAATATGGCGGAAAATGTGCTTAAAATACGAATTTTGTCGACTGATTAAATTAAGACAGAAGCCAAAATACGTAAAATTTCTCCAAAAAACATCTTAAACATACATATAGTTTTGAAATTCCATAAAACTGGCTAGGGGTGATAGGCACTTTAAGATCTCTGATATCGTTCCAACCACAAGATTCTGGATTTGATCCCCAGCCCTGTCGAGATCTGAGCATTTGTGCGACCTTCTTTTCCGCCAAAGCTGACTCAGCTCTCCAATCTTACGAGGTTGGTAAATGAGTACCGGCTTCTGCTTGTAGATTAGTTTCTCGTTCTGCGGAAATCAAGGACTCTCATCCCCTATACACAATAGAAACCGGAGATAAGTGCGGCCTTACGAGTCACTGGGGTCGTAAAAGAGCCTAGCTAACGTTTGCAGTAATTAATTTAATGTCTTTTGTCGTTTTTGCAGCAATTTGTGCCGATGGCAGTTACTACAAATTTATATTCACTCCCAAAGGGGAATGTTCAAGAGACTCGTACGCGCAATTTTTGCAAATGACAGACGGAGATTGATCTCAGAAGAGAACTTTTTGAAGACAAAACCTAGCAGTAGAAATAACTTCAAAAGCCAAAGCAAAGAGAACATAAGGCTTCGAATCGTTATGAAATTCATTCAAAAACAAGGCAAGACATTACACATCTATCATCATTTGAATACACACCGCTTTCTGTCAAAAGGCGGGAAAAAGTTTGCGCTAAAACAAGTGACGTACGTACGTATACGTTACTCGAAGTTCTGTTCTGTCTTTGCTTGAAGTAAGATGCAGGTATAATGTTTATTACTTTACATTCAAAAGTTGCTGTATTTTCATTGTATGGAAAATGGTCATTGTACAATACAGCTCTTGATGACAACTGAACGAGCTGCAGACGTTTACAATGCTTCACACTAAAGACGAAAACGCAAATGTAAGAATCAAACAAGGTGTTGACTGCTACCGTAATCTAAATAAGAATTTAAGATTATTATTTTCGTCTGTCAACAAATATGTTCTCGGTAAAAATAATTTATTTACTGAGGAAGAATTAAAAGAAAGTATTTTTCAAACGATTTTGTAATGGTATAAAAATTAGAGATATTGAAAAAGACAAGGGTTTCAAAGCGCTCGACCGACCAGATGATTCGGTTTGTTGTTCAAAGTCACGCGCGTTCAACGTGTGTGTCACGCGTGTTCAAAGTGTGATCTTATTGGCTGTCCTTATTTTTATTGTTTTTTAGCCAATTAGCATCGAGTAATACCTGCAGTGTGTTATCTTGTTTTTGCACTGTGTTACCTCAAAAATGCACTGTTCCTCAGCCAATAAGAATCGAGTAATTTTTTCATGTATATTAGCTGCGTAACACTGATTCTGATTGACTTCTTTATAACTTTCTTATAAAATAAGGAAAATAGGTATGGTTTGAGCAAAGCAATATGACAATAGAGGAAATCTTGAAGTTTACCGATTGGTGGTGCCGTGATGTAACACAAGAAGAGATACGTCACGAGATGAATATAGCTTCCAACACAGCAGTTGATTGGGACAGTTTTTGTCGTGAAATTTGTGAAGTGATTCTTTTGGAACGAGAAGAGAAGATTAGCGGTCCTGGAAAAATCGTTCAGATAGATGAAAGTAAGTTTGGCAAGAGAAAGTACCACCGAGGTCATCGCGTGGATGGTCAGTGGGTGTTCGGAGGTATCGAACATGATTCCAGAAGAAGTTTTATGGTAGCAGTAGTAGTATGGTAGCAGTAGTAGTAGCTATGTTAGACTATGGTAGCAGTTGAAAAGAGAGATGAATCAACACTGCTGCCAATAATTGAAAGGCACATAGTAAAAGGTTCAATTATCATATCGGACTGTTGGAAAGGGTACATAAATTTAGGGAAATATGGATATAAACACCGCTCAGTAAATCATTCAAAATAATTTGTCAATGTAGATGGTTTTCACACAAACAAAATAGAAGGTCATTGGAGGCAAACGAAATGTAATTTGCCTTCCTTCGGTGTACGAAAAATTTTGTTTTTATCACACTTAGCGGAATTTCTGTGGCGATATGAAAATATAAAGGAAAAGATTTGTTTTCTGCTTTTCTTACTGATTTAAAAAATATTTATTGTAAAGATTTATATTAAAAAAATATCATCCAATATTTCGTTAGACTAATCAGGCTATGTAATTAATATTAACCTTAACAGTAATAGTTACTCCTAACCCAAAAAACATGTTCAATTAACTTTGCATGCGCAACTGCTTCATCCTAATTCATATCACCTCTAACAATTGTGTCATAAACTAACAATGAACAGGAAAATTAGAGGAAAATCGTTACTTATTAGCTCGCCAGCTCCTTCATACTCATATCATTAACTGAATTAGGCGTTTCTACAGGAAATTTTAGGCGGCCATAAAAGAACGAGCCATACTTGTATTACTTTTAGTAATCATTGATTAGTGAAATGTTTTTTTTTTAATTTTTTAAAAAAATTTTTTTTTTTAATTTGTTTTTTTTAATTTTTTTTTAATTTTTTTTTTTAATTTTTTTTATTAATTTTTTAAATTTTTTTTAATTTTTTTTTAATTTTTTTTTAATTAATTTTTTTAATTTTTTTAAAATTTTTTTTTAATTTTTTTTTAATTTTTTTAAATTTTTTTATTTTTTTTTTAATTTTTTTAAAAAAAAATTTTTTTTATTTTTTTAATTTTTTTTTTAATTTTTTTTTTAATTTTTTTTAAATTTTTTTTTTAATTTTTTAAAAAATTTTTTTTTTAATTTTTTTTTAATTTTTTAAATTTTTTTTTAATTTTTTTTTAAAATTTTTTAAATTTTTTTTAATTTTTTTTTTAAATTTTTTTAAAAGGTTAACTAGTGAGCAGCACTAGCTGAACGTATAGAGAACACTTGACGCTGTTGCAAGTTTTAAAAAACTTGTTTTATTTTCCAACCGGTTTCGCCAATACTGTGGCTTCGTCAGGGAATAACAAGTAATGCTCTAAGCACTCTATTTATGTAATTTGTAAACATAAATGTGGTCATGACTAATATCTAAAGAACGTACATGATTAGCAAGAGTGCCAAAACGTACTAACAGCTAAACGGAAGTGGTTAACATAGGCAAATTAACCAAAGGACAGAAACTTGTGATTAATAAAATTGGGGTCTCCGGTTAAGCGCTTTGGTTAAAACTTACAACAGCGTCAAGTGTTCTCTATACGTTCAGCTATAGTGCTTCTCACTAGTTAACCTTTTAAAAAAAAATTTAAAAAATGCGTTCGACATGTTTGTCAGCTGTGCTACTGGTCGCGGTTTAGACCCAAATCTAAAGGTGGAGGTGATTGTACTGATTACTGGATGCCGAATTGTTTAGAATATTTTGTCTGTTCTATCCTTGAAGCTAACAGCTAAATTATATCAAACACAATAAGTAAAACAGTAATAATTTGTCATAAAAAGTTGCCAAGAAAGCGTGGGAAGATATTATGTGATACCACGCATGGCTTTACACGACCCCAGTTCGATTCTCGCCGCGCGCATTCGATAGTTTTATTTTGCTCGCAAAAAAAAATAGTTTCCTTCGTCGAACGCAATTAAATGAATTCGGCATTTGTACAACAGAGTTTCGAAACTTTTAAATTTATTCAGTGTGACTGGGGACCGCGGTGGCAGATGTTCTGGATATACAAATAAGTGGACGGGTATTCTGCAGTTTAGCGTTCGGAGAATACTGCGATCACAGCAGTTTAACACTTTCTTTAGTTATAGTTATATCTCCTTTGAATTCGCTGATGGACGACCAAGTCGAAAAACTCAAGAGGCATATGAAAGTTTTAGTTTTAAAGAACACTGAACATGCTTTAAGTTCACCCGAGTCGGAGGTCAACATTGTCTTTGCCCATCCAGAAGTTTTTGTAGAAAGTAAGGTCAAGATTTTTCGTGACTAGAAGTTCCAGAGTCGTGTTTGTGCAGTTGTTGTTGATGAGGAGCATCTCGTTGAGGATTGGTGAGTTCTATTTGAGCGTATTATATACCTGCGTTATTGCTTCCTAGTTTTTCTTGTGGTTTTACAAATTGATGTAAAATGATTAAAAACTTCAAGTTTTCTACTGCACGAACGGCATACCCAATGTGGTAAGCCATCATTGGGGTTCACTTCATCATTTTCAATTATCTTTTCTAAAAACTTTGCTATTTCTTTTTTTTATTATTTTGATCAAAAAGAGACACGGGATAACCAATAATTTGGTAACAGGCCCGACAGATTTTGGTTTTGGGGTCGTTTGCGGCCTTTATTGGCGTTTTTTTCAGCTATTTTATTTGTAATTTTTCTATTTCGCGCGTATAGATGTCAAATACCTCGGCTGTTATCTGTTTAACTTCCGGTTAACAAACCATCCAATCCAGTTGGGTTTTCAAATGGATTATCCCAATCGCAGGTAGGTACTTCACATATGATATTTGAATGATCACGAAATTGTCCTGATCTTTTATTCACGTATATTGTCCCGATCTTTTATTTTGTAACCTCGTTCCTTTTCTTTAAATTGCTAACCCTGTTACTTCTGTAACCCTTGTACTTCTGTTACCCTGTTACTTCTGTAACTCTGTTACTTCTGTAACTCTGTTACTTCTGTAACCCTGTTACTTCTGTAACCCTGTTACTTCTGTATTAGTAACAGGGTTACAGAAGAACGGTACCAAACATCGCTCTTGAATGAAAACTATAAACTTCGACCCAGTCAACGGTTCTTCGTGGAAAAGGGCTTTAAAAGGAACTTAGAACCCTTTGTTTTTTGCAACAAAACGATGGCCAAAAAATGAAAGACGCGGTTTGAAAAATTAATTTAGAAACATTTTCATTGACAGTTGTTTACACTTTTGTAATTCACTTTGTGATTGTTTTTATGCTCAGAATGTAGAAATATAGACTAACCTTGCAAAACGTTTAAGCTAAATTGTTAAGGATTCTCAAAAAATGGCTCTTATATTTCTAAATATGCATTCCCAAACGCAATAAGCCTGGGCTACCTGTGCAAAACAAAGATCAAAATGACAAGCGGAAAAAATTGCAGGTGAACTTTATCGGTACAATATTTTATTTAAGGCACGTAACTGAACCTTATTGGACGTCTGTTGATGGGATTAAGAGCAGGTTGAACGTGTTCTTGTTTCACGCTGGTAATTAGTTACTTTTGCAAACCGATTCTCTTTAGTGTTCTAAGACGTTCAGTAAAGTGAGCATCGGAGCAAACTTTTTTTTGCCCATTTATACTTAATCTCTCGCGAACAAAAGGTACGAAAAGGTTTTACGTGTCTCAAAGATCTTGGCTTTCTCGTTGAAATTATTTTGTTAAGTTAGGTATCAGTTTTTGTGAGATAAAGTTTTTTTATTAGAGACGAGCAGCTATTGTGTTATTGTTATTGAATTTAAAATTTTGTTGTAGATTTTTTTTCGCGTTTGCTTTGAATTGCTTTGTGTGTGGCAAGTTCAAGATGTAAAGATCAGCGATAAAGTTAAGAAGATAGAAATAAAGATAATTTATTTTAGTCATTTGAAAGTGGTTTAAGATTACGGTTGAAGCAAAACAATACATTAAGATTAAAATTTAATATAAACAAAAATCTATAACTTAGGGATGGTGCAACTGTTTGAATTGTGAAGACGTTATATTAGAATTCGAATCTAATTCTGACAAGTACATTTAGTTTCTTCAAAGCAGTTTGTTGCAGATTTATTGTTGATTTATTGCAAAGAGACAAAAGTTAGCTGAATCACACGTTTTGGTTGATTGATGACTCAGCTTTCTGAAACAAAATAAAGTTGTCTTGTCTGCTGCAGCATAGCTCTTTGAATGTCTTATTTTTGATTGGCACCAAAAGAAAACAAAATTCTTGATTTCCTAGTAATGTTTATAAATAAAAGTTTTCAAAGAGTGTTCCAATTACAGTGGACCCCGTTAATACGACCACCTTTGAGCCATGGAAATTAGGTCATATTAATGGGGTGCTTGTATTAACAGGGTTTTCAAATAAGGGAACGTATGGGCTTTTGTCTTGTTCGGGCCACAAAAATGTGGCTGTAATAAAGGGGTGGTCATATTAACGGATGGTCATAGTAAGGGGGTGGTTGTATGGTGGGGTTCCACTATAGACTTCTTTTCACTTAGATGTTGGTGATTTATTTCAGATTTGAAAAATTTCTGACTAGTTTTAAGCTATAGTGAAACATAAAGTTTAATTGTAGTTCATTGCTATGTTTAGGAAATATAGGTAAAAAATATAGTTCAATGTTTAAATTCTGACAGTATCTCAATGAATAAGTTAACAGTGGATATTAATTATAGGTTACATTGCCCAACTAATTTCGTACCATTAGTTGTAAGCATTATTTATAACACTTTAAATCTATTCTTTTCCAATGATTTAGGCTTTATTTCCAAGATGGATGGCTTGTTACTGTCAAGTTATGCTGACCATATTTTGTTCAGCATATTTGGAATTGTGATTTCCGTGTACTCCCTCTACATAGAAATACGAAAGGAAAAGGACAAGAACTACCGTGCTGCCTGCGACTTCAATGAGCACATGAGCTGTTCAAGGGTTCTTACATCTAAGTGAGTTGAATTAGGGACCTAAACAATTCAGTTGATACAAATCCCGGATCAGAACACAAAAAAATCTGGATCATATCAAAGAAAATTATCTGGATCAGCCAGATACTTGTACAAATGTTTGTGTTGTATGTTGTGATTCAGGTTTTTCAAAAGTGATCCAGGATTTTGTGGTCTGTTCCAGCTTTTGCGGCCATGGTCTGATCTATATTTGTGGCCTGGGCAAATGGGCAAGATTTCTTTATGCTGATTGGATAATATGGGCTTAGTTTGGTTTTGGAGAATTCTCGGGAGGCATAAACACTCAACCTCCAGGAATCCTCACCTGTTAACCAACTCAGCTAATCGTGAAACTGCTATGTTGCCAGTGAAACACACTCCAGTAGTATTAGGCCACACTTGCATTTCAGAAAAAAACTGGGCCCAGGAATCCTCACTTGTTAACCAACTCATCTAATTGTGAAACTGCTATGTTGCCAGCGTGGTGGTCCCTGATGGTGTAGTGGTTAGCACTCCTGAGTAGAATACTGGGGGACGTGGGTTCGATTCCTGCTCGGGGCATATACCATTTTTTTCTGACAACTGTTTATTACTCGTGCCGGTAGGCAACGAGTCTAGGTTTCGGCTTGGTTTTTTTTTATTATTTTTATTATTTTTATTTTTTGTGTCACGAATTTCCACGCATGCGTGGTTGAGGCTTATAATACCTCAGGTGAGCAAATGCAAGCTTGCTCGGACGCCATTTTGTTATAGTCAACAAGAGAAATCCTGAAGCTTCTAATGAGTAATGGCTTTAAACCTTCGGG
>JAOEHV020056120.1:0-16883 GCA_025447995.2 Isaurus tuberculatus
CCTCCCCCCAACAAAGAAATACACTTAGGGTTTTCATTGAAAACTTTCAAGTGTGTAATTGTCAAATGAAACCAGAAGCTTTAATTAATCTTGTTTACAACAGAATTTAATTTCTTAAGTGCTTAGTCATTCAATCCCGTTTTTTTTTTCTGTTTTTTTCCAACCCTAAAATAGCTCTGACGAAAGCCCGTGAAGCTATGGCGAATATTCCTCAAAAGTCAAGAGAGCACCGGCGAAATTCGCCGTTCGCCGGCACTTATCTGAAACCCTGAACAAAGGGCAAATGTGATGATGAGTTAATCACTGATGATGACGATGATGATGTTGATTGATTGTGAAATTGATAATGGTGATATTTGCAATTAAAATAGTGGTGGTGATTAACTCTTGAAAGATGGTGATGCAACTGAAAATGACGACTGATATTGAATGTGATAATGGTAATACTTTCATCATTGATGATGGTTATAAGTTCATGATTGATTTTGGTGTTGCTGTTGCTATGAATCAGTGATTCAGGGACGTGTTTAATACTAGGTAGTCTAATGCCCAATACTCCAACTGTAAAACGTTCATGGATTAGCTAGTTTTAATGCTACATTTGCAGCTGTTATAAAAAAAAAGGAAAATGTGTTGTAAAAGAAAAGGGTGCCCTTTCCTAAACGTTAAAACATCCCTTTACTGCGTTGCAAGTTGCTAACAAAATTGCACGTGTAACATCTCTCTGTGCAACTGGCAACACAACGTTCCAAGTTGCGGAAAAAGTTGAACATTCTTCTACTTTTCGTAACGTTGCGAAGCCAGTTGCAGCGTGTAACATGTACTTGGCAACCTGCTTCGCAACGCCAATCTCACGTCATGTTTTGTTATTATGTATCTCGTTTTATCGCAGGCAACGAACAAAATCATTGCGAGTTGCGAAAAAAATTGCCCTCGTTTGACATCTCACAGCAACTTGCAATTTTTCGTTATCGTCAGCATTGCATTGCAAGTTGCTGAAAAAACTGTCTCGTGTAGCACGGCCTTAAACGTTAAGACATCCCTTTTGGAAGCTTTAAACCAGGTTTTTTACTACACAGCTACACGCTTTTTTTTTTATAAGAACAACTTTATAAGAACAACGAGGCTCAAATTTGCCAAAATTTAAGAACACTTTAAGAACAATCTCAGCCTGACGCTTGATAACTAGGAAAGTTTTTGTGGCAGAAAATTGACTAAAACTTAGCGATACAGCATCTAAATTCAGCCATACAATCAATACATGTGTGGCGCAAGGCGTTTCACTATTTTCCAATACATTGTTTTATTTTGTTTTTTCTTCAATAAAAACCCCTCACAGAAATAAGAACAAATTACGAACAAATTGAGGCTGAAATCCCCAAAAAATTAAGAACAATGAGGCTCAGTAAAATTTACTGGTTCTTATAAAAAAAAAAGCGTGTAGCACTAGAATAATATTTTCCTAAAAGGAAAAAAATGTTGAAAACTTTGAGAGTCATGTTACAATGAACAGACTAGATTGCAAACAGCTATTTTGGATTTTTTTTTTCACTTACCAATATAGGGCATGTAGTCTGTTAAAGTTTGAGTTAAATTACCATGTGATCTCTGTGCATGGTATAGATCCTAAAGACAGAAAGCTAAACTCAAAATGGAGCACAGTCAATGCTCATTGACGTTAAATTGTTTCTTCTGATTAACTTTATCTAGATTGTTAAAAAAATATTTACAAATTTAAAGACACAAAAAACACCAAAGACAAGTTTTTGCATCTCTAATTCAATTTTTAGTTTTAATTATTCATTACGCGTGATATTGTGTAGGTAAAACACTTGATTAATTGACTTAAGATTGAAGTGTTTTAAAATCAATGCCAATAGAGTAAGAAGCTGACATTCCAAGCACTAGCCCTTGTCAGATCAAGAAATGAAAAAAATAATTTTAACCTAGATTTGATTAAATTATACGAAGAGCTTTTAAAATAATGTTCTCATTAATTTTACCCTAATTAAAGGGAAACATATATACTAATATAACGATTTTCTAGAAATAAGAAGCAAATCTATTTAGAACTTCTTTTACAGTCAAGACAGAAAACAATAAGTTATATCAGCTCCGTGGCACAATTTAAATAGAGTACAAGTATCTATAATATCAGTGATGATGGCAGAGGGGGTGCAGAAGTGGCAGTCGCCCCCCCCCCCCGCCAAGAAACTCCCAAAATAAAAATCTTGCCTTCAAGTACTTGAATGCATCATTATTGAGGTATTCATAAAACTGCAAGGAATAACTGAGAAATTTTGAAAGACCTTGTGTTAAAATTGAACCATTTTGGTTTTGAATTTTGATATGGTTCTGTTTTATCTTTAATTAAAGAAATGTACTCTCAAGAAGAGACTCCCTAGATTTCTTGTCCCTTTGGTGCTCGAAATTCTGTTCTTTCCCCCCCCCCCCAATCAAATATTTGCTGCTGCTGCCACTGATTATATTAATTGTAAACTATGCACATATATTACAAACAGGAGCTATGTTTAGTTGGAACTCTGGCATACTTAAGGCTTACAAGCAAGATTTGAAAGCAAGCACAAACTAAAATATCCCAAAATTATTTTTTCTCAAACTGTGCCAGGCTACAAACATCAGAAGATAAGGGACAAAGAGAAACAAAGTATTGAAAAACATAACTGTAGAGTCTAAGAAGATCCAAAAGACTTTTTAATGCTTAAAGAACAAAAATGAAAAACAAACGTCGATTTTGCAGATGAAACACCGATCATTTTCCCTTAAAATAAGGGCAGTTTTAAACTGAAGCAAATGTTTTATTTATAATTCTTTTACTCACCAGCTGCAACTTAAGATTGTCATGATTGACTCTCTTGATGATGTCAATAGCTACAACAAATCAAAAAATCTGTAAAATGTTAACAAGCTTTCTACTTTCTAGACTCTCTTCAATCTTAATGTTGAAGGAAGAACAAATCTTGTGTAAATTAAGTTAACTTTGTTCAGACAGTCAAGAATACAAAACCTGTTTTAACAACCTCTTCTCAACATGCCTGGGTAAGTATTTGTTTTACTGATTGCGGCTTTGCTTTGCTAGAATTAAAAGAATCATCACTTACATGCCCCAGACCTTCCAACTCTCATGGCTTGACCAAGAGATTCATGGTTTGGGATACCAACCTCAAGGTTTTTTTCCACCAAACATCAAGTTGAATCAGAAAACCTCGACATTGCAAAACAGTTTCAGAAGGTATGAAGAAATAATGAAAAATCTGCACCCACAATAGCTACTGTAAATAGGTCAAATCTAATTTTTGAGGGAAACCTGGATACAATGCCAGCCTCATTCCAGTGAAACATTCATTTGGTGCACTAGAGTCTCCAGGAAAGCTTAATTTGTCATCTGCGTTTTTATGTTACACATATTTTGGAAATCTCCATTTGAAGTCCCAATCTCCAGGTTTTTTGGGCTTTTTTTATAATCTTCAGATTTGCATGTGTTTGGGGTTGGAAGGTCTGATACCCTGTCTTCTCATATCCTCTTCTTAGCACCATATCCATGTATTTCTAAGTCACCCCTCAACCTTTTCTCCTTAACTTGAGAACTAAGAAGCTGCCTAACAGGTTAAGACAATCAAGGCTGTACTGCATTAGTTATTGTTAGAAAATAAGCCTGAAATAATGCGCGCTCTGATTGGTTATAGTTCTGTTTTATATAACTGAATAGAAATCACGGTATGACAAAACATAACGCAAAATTTAGAAATTATTTTCTAAAAGGAATAAAACAGCCTCGCTTGTGTTTCTAGACAAAAATAGAAAATGCTATGACATAGTAGCCACTTGAAAAGCAGAGAGAAAACTCGGCTTCACCACTTTTTCTCTCAACACTTTTCTCGTATTCTCCTACATCATAGCATTTTCTATTTTTGTCTAGAACCATGCGCGAGGCTGTTTTATTCCCTTAATTAAAAGCTGTGCTGCTATAAGTATACCAATAATAAAAATAATAAATATTATTACTGCTATTATTTTATAATAATAATAATAATAATAAATAATTAGTTTGCAGAGGACCTATGCCAATGTGGTCTGCAGGCTGATGATTCAAAAGACAAAATAAAGTGGAGGAGTACACAGCTGATAAAAAGAGGGGGGGATGACCTACTGTAGAAACAGCTTGTAGAGAGATATGGAAACAGAGATGAAGAAAGTTGGAATGACACAGACAGATGTTGGTATGAAGGCTCAGAGTTGAGTGTGTTAGATATTGGTGATAGATGGCCTATATATGCTCCACATGCTCTGGACACATCATTCCCATTGTAATGGATAAATAATGCAAAATGGGTTGAGAAAAGATGAGAGCTTTAAAAATACCTTGGTCTGTTGTGGTTAAAAAGTAGTTTGGTATTGTTGTGATTGGCTCAATTAGAAGTAAAATCCCTTCCTACAAAACAAAAAAACTGACATTCAAGTAAAAATTCTTATTAAGAGCAAAAGATCAAATGAAGCTTACTTTCGGAACTCAATAATCCACTATTTATCTTACTCTTAGGGAGGTATCATTTTTTATGAGCATGGATGACCTGAAGAGACTGAATATGACAGAAGATATGGCTGGAGACTGTGTAAAGTGGAGATCTTTGCTGAAAGCTCCAAGTCACACACACATTTGATGTGTCCGATGACAATAAATGGATAGTAGTAGTAGTAGTATGGGGGGGGGGGCTGTGGATTTGCAATTTGGCTTCAGGAATTTTTTCTGACCCCCCCTTTTGGATCCATTAAAAAAAATGTGACCCCCCCTTCTCCACAAAAAAATTCATTAGTGAAATTAATCATTTATATTTTAACTGTATTTTGTGTACATTCAAGTTTTTGCCTTTATCCAATCCATATAAATTTGTAGCTTTATTTTTGAAGGCTATAGCAAACAACTACAACATTTATATTTTACTTCACTTCAGTTTTTTATTATGAGTCAAAGATGTCGAACCAAGCCACAAGAATGACGATGATGTTTCAGAGATGGTGGTTCAGTCAATCAGATGATGAGGAAAATTTAGAATTTGATTTTATAAGTCAGCATTTGGATAAATTCTAATGGAGAAGAGGTTGCATATAAAAGCGTTACAATCACAGTTCAACTTCTTCACCAACAGAATCATACGCAAATACTCTGATGAAATCAAAATCTGAATCCTCTTCATCTGATGAAAACTGCAATACCGTTCAGAAACATCTTTGTATTTTTCGTGGATTGATTGGATGCCGTCATTGCACTAGGTTACATGAAACGTTTGAAAAAACGTGACCCCCCCTTTTGAGGATTGGAAAAAAAGTGGCCCCCCCCATAAAATCACCAGCCCCCTCATGTTCATAAAAAGTGATACCTCCCTTAAGTTAGAACACTAAATATTGTTAACATACATGTCATATCGTTTAGTTGTTGTGATGGGTTCCCTGTGGAATGCAAGTTTATCCAAGAGAGTCTGGGGAAGAGACATGTACTTTTTCAATTCACCATTAATTAAAAACAAAGCAAAGATACTCCCCCACTCATCAATTCAAATCATTTCTAGTTGGAATTTCCAACACTTACTAAAAGAAAAAAAAAGTACACCAGTCCTACAACAGCATAAGTGTTAATGGTTAGCTTAGTTATACAACAACAACAACAACAAAGTCATATGTTAATGGTTAGCTTAGTTATACAACAACAAAGTCATAAAAGGCAACAGACTTATTATGTAGCTACATATAGAGAGAAAAACTATTTTCAAAAATTCAAGGCATGGTGGGAAGGACAGTAATATTAATTGTACTTTAATCAAAAACTTGAATTAACAACAGAATGAAAACCATTCATGATTTACAAGACACCTCAAAGTTGCAATTTTTACTCAATTGTCATAAGAAGTCTAAAGACCTGATGTTTAGAGTGTCGGCCTAAAGTGAACTAAACATATAAACATGTAATTTAAATCTTAAATTATGAAACTCAAGGTCAAAAATTTTTGTTCATTGTAGTTTAATGAGCTAAATTGTTTTTGTGAGCCTAGTGGCCCATGGGGCCAGTGGCTATCTCCAGTTTTCATTATATTGTTAAGCAGATGAGAGTCCTCGACTACTCCTGGGCTGGATGGGACAGTAATATATTGCAGGTTAGCTCCCAGCTGAAGCTGGTACTCATTTACTGATCATGAGCTCATGACAATGGAAGACTGAGTAAGCTTTGGCAGAAAAGGTCACTCATTCAAACATTCAAAATTCAGCAGAGCCAGGGATCAAATCTGGGAACTTGTGGTTGGAAGGCATAGATCTTACCAACTGTGCTAACCACACCACCAAGGAACCATCAAGCCATTATATTGCTCAAACTGTCAGCTCCTTCAATTTACTTCACTACTTACAGAGGTGATCATAAAAATATTTTTAAAATTAAGGAGCCTAAATCTTGCATTCGACCTCCTAACTAAGTAATGGGCATAAAATAAAAAACAACAAAGAAGCTCTTCCAACCTTCTGAAGTCTTTCTGCAGCATAGCTCAGGTTTGTGATGAGTGTTTCTTTATATTCTTCTCTTAACTTGTTATTGATTGGCTGATCTTCTGGAAATGTACCAGCATTGGCATGAATTCTATTATGAATTTAAGAGAAAATTAAATGTACAGTAAATCATTTTCGGGAAAGCCAGGAAAGTTTAGTGGTTACAACTTGTGCATCCAACCCCTCTGACCTGGATGTAGGCGGAGCCCCGGACCTTGAATGTTGGCTAAGATTTGCCTGATCTATGTGTGTGTGCAATAAAGTGTGGTAATAAGAATGAGGTTATTCAGAGTCCAATGAATTGAAATTTCATTTTTTTCATTCACTAAACATTGAAATCTTTAGTTATGACTTGTTAACTGCACTGGCTCTCCAAAGTTTGGTCGATTTATAGTTTTCAATATTAGTGAAGCTCGATGTAGAGTAAGTCAAAGGAAATTTTTGTTTATCATTTTAGTCAGTGTAATTTACCTTTTACATTTCAGTGTACTAGCATATTCGACTGACAGCTCTAAACACTGTTTGAATTCTTCCTCATGGCCAGGAAGTGAAGCCAGGCCCATTGTGTCTCCTGGAAATAAAAATCATGTTCAATTCATGCTCAATTATTTTGAACATTCAAATACATCATACTGTCCATCATTGCATAATGTCATGTATGTATACCGACCAACTTTTTTTGAGTCAAATGCATGAGATTTTTGGCAAATTCCAATGATTTACTGAAGATTTCCAAACACTACCAAACATGTCCAAAGATGTTCCAATGACTTCTGAACACACAAATGCAAAGTAACTGAAACGTGACATTTTAGCACATTCTGATAAAGTTGGGACTCAAACTCGACATTATAAGCACAGTTTGTTGGAACATTTACAGGGAATATTGGATTGAATTTTGTTGTTAATGTGCTAAAGAACAAGTCAACCAGATTTCCAAGTCAGGAGTGAGAAATTGCCCTCAGTTCGTGAGATCGATGTCTTTGGTCCATGGGCGTGAGACTCACACATAATGTGTGAGAGTTGGCACTGAGGTATATGTTGTATGAAAGGTCACTGCTAACAATAACTTGCTTAATAAATTGTTAGCAATTATGAATCAGGCTGCAGCCACACTATAAAATGGAAATAAAATTAAATGTATGTAAACTCTATGACCTTTATGATATAATTTATGTGCATTCTGATTGACAGTTATCTCAGTCTATTTTAGACAATATTCATAAAAGTAAGGATGTACATGTACTAAATAATCATAAAAAAAATTGCTATAAACATTAACAAACAAGTTTGACTGCTTAATCTTTGAAATGCTACTATTAAGCAACATGAACCTGCTGACTTTAAAAATGTTCAAAGTGACTCTGTTAAAGTTAAGTTATTTATAAATTATATAACTTTCATTCACTCTTTGCTTAATGTTTTTGTCATTTTTTTTTATTATTTACCAGATCAATTGTTTAGTTTTGTTCTATTGTAAATTCTTTCACATTGTCAGCTGACCTTGCTCAATTTTATTTATTGGTTTACCACTCTTGGTAAATGGGTAATAATGGCTTAATAGTTCCTTGGCAGCATGGTTGGCACAGTTGGTAAGATCTCTGCCTTCCAGCCACAAGGTCCCAGGTTCGATTCTTTGACTCAGCTGAAATTTGAACATTTGTGTGACCTTCTTTTCTGCCAAAGCTTACTCAGCTTTCCATCCTTATGAGGTCGGTAAATGAGTACCAGCTTCAGCTGGGAGCTAACCTGATATTGGTGCATGTTGCATTGAAATGTTAATCAATAAATTTTAATTTTAAGCATTAATTTTTTTATCAAGATTTCATAAATACTGTCAGTAATAACTATTAAAATGTAGTATGAACACACCTTTAAATGCATTTATAAGAACAAGTTCAATGTTAACAGCTTCTTTTGCTTCAACAATCACATGAACTGGTATGTCGTAAGGGAGAGCACATTCCACAGCTTTGAATCCTAATTGACAACAATAAAACCATTGAACAACAACAACAACAACAACAACAACACTTTATTTGTACCCTAAAAAACTAAATTACAGCGATAATTTTAAATGGTGATAATGTATAAATAAGTGTACTGGCTTCCTGAAATAACTAAAAAGCTAGACTAGTCAAGAAGCCATTGAGTTACAAAACTGGGTGAAATACTGAGTTTAAGTTATAAAACTTAGTTGACAATAGAGCCTTAACTTTAACTTCAGTTCCCTGAGGAGCTTTATAGGTTTACATTACAAGTGAACACAGAATTAAACAGTAGAGGACCTTCAATAACATACTATAGCAACTGGCATAGAGTTAAAACATTAAGTAATGTCTTCATTCAGTGAAGAAAATAGACCCACAACACTGAGATCACTACCCTGCTCTTTTGGACAAGAGTGTGGATTCCTTTTAATCCCCAACAGAATGTTAAGAGATTGGATCTTTGGTTCAACAATCTTGTTAGAGAGCAGCAAAGGTCTAGAACTATTGGCAGAGGTTAGAACAAAGGCAGCCTTCTCAAATATTTTGAGATTGAGTGTCGTTCTCACTGGCCCTAACCACAGGTAACTGCTCAACCAATCAACTAGGCTAACCAGATAACAGCATTGTTAAAAAAGGGAAAAACAAAATCTATGTTAGAATAAATGAGCTATATTTGTGACTGGGAACTATAACCAAAAATAACAAATTGAAATAAAAGCACTCTTCTTCTGATGAAAGGTTATATATCAAAATGTCAGCCTCTTACATTATTTACAACAATGAACAAACATTTCAACTAACTGAAAATGCTCTACTGCAAAGTTCCGTCATATTATGTTTCGTCTGATCAGTTATCACTGCTATTATATAAATTAGAGTTAACAATTTGAAAACCTTTGTTTATGTTATTAAAAACGTTCGTCAAAATATCTTGAAAACGAGAAAAGATTTTATATTCAAATTTTCACATTCGATAGCTCTTATACATGGCTATGATTTCGAAGAAAAATGAAAAAAGGATAAATTGAGTTGTTAAAGGTACGTTTGGTACCTTAACTTACGGTTTAATACGGTAATAAGGCTACATTATATACGCTCGAGAGGGGAGGGGTCGGGCGCTCAACAATGAATGAAAACCATATCCTACTCCAAAATCAACACCTTAAAAAAGATAAACAAACTTTATACTTTTTACAAAACGATAGTTTTATACAAAGCATACTTGCAAAGAATAATCAATTTTAATTATTTCGCAATGGTGAGCCTTAATTTTTTAAATCACGCAAACCGTGTAGCACATATGCTTTAGGTAGACTTCGGCAGTCAGCTCTAATCAAAGTTCTTCTTCTAAAAGCTTACCTGCTTTTGAAGCAGCTGAAAACCTGTCTAAAAAATTTTCGTTTTCTGTGAACATGAAGGATATGTTAGCTGCAAACTTTAAGGCCATTTTCTGTTCAATTTGTCAGTATTGGAAAAACGACATAACGAAACAAATTGTCACCACTTCTCATTCATCTTGTCACACATGGACGATTTACTAGTGATGTTGAGGCTATGACGTCTTCTCCCAAATATGGACGTATTTTCAAACAAAACCCATGGAAACTGGACGAAATGAACAAAAGCTTGCATTCTACAATCACCTAGAACAGCTATAACTGTAAAAAGTCATTTTCAAAGAAGAAGTTAACTTCAAGTCGAATACCATGGCTCTTTTAAACCGCAAACTTAAAGAAAAAGCTCCCGAAGATCTGCCGTTATTGGAAGAACCCGAGAAAGTTGTAGTGGATTTGGACGAAGACGACGAGGAGAAAGAGGAGGTCTTTGTGCACCATGGAATAACTCTATGGGTTTCAGATGCTGTGCTTTTAACAATTGAACATTTACAAATTTTTGCCCTCATACTTGCTATGTCAGAACGCTGGGGATTTCCATTGTCGTTTATCAAGGCTTCCTATTTTGTGTTTTGGGTGAATATAGACATTTGGGAGTTTGTTAAAGTTTACAGCGGAGCATATAGCGGATTCACAAATAAATACGTTGCTTCAGCAAGTGTCCCAATCTCTTATCAGTATTACTTAATTGCATGGACCATTTTTGTTGCATTTGTTTGTTTAGGGTTCTTAGGAACGTATGTTGGATTTCTGCGGAAAAAACCATTGTATCTTCTTCTTCATGTTGCAAGAATGAAGCGTGTTTTCTGCGTGTTGGCTCAACTTTCGTGTTTGCCCGTTGGAATTGTTTTCGCTCGCACCTTTCACTGCCGCTACAATGAACAAAAACAGTTAATTTGGAACGTTGCAAATGAGTTACAATGTTGGACCATGCCGCATTACATCTACGTGGGTATAGCAATGGTAGTTGCTTTTTTACTGTTCTTGTGTTACCCCATCAATATTATACGTAAAATTCGAGGTCAAGTTGTGTCGTATGACCAGGGCAAACACGAGGGCTACCTGCAGCTCAAGGAAGCAGAATATAATCAAGGACTAGACATATTGTGGGCTGTTGGACAGTTCCATCTTTTTTCTTCATTCAGAAGAATGTGGGTCTACTACCGTCCCATAATTTTTTGTCTCAAACTTACTTTAATCTGTTTCTTTGGTCTTCAGAGTCATTTTGAGTCGATTTTGACAGAATCTCTTGCTACACGCCTTACTGTAACAGTTCCTATTATTGCGGGGTTCATCATTATTGTTTTCATTTGTGTTTCGTCTAGTTCTTCTAAGCCACCAGTTACTGCATGTAGGTCCTTCATTTTCTGGTTAGTGAGGAAAGTTCTCGTTGAAATGTTCAACATTTTCTTCAGTGTACGAATAAACATGCTAGCATTGAAGCCAGTGGTAGTGATACTAGCATTTGGTGTGTACAATTGCCAGCATGCAGGTGGTGCCCTAGGCTCACTGTTTTGCCTGTTAGCTCTCGTCATGATCAGGACATTCCCATTCAGGGTGAGGTCATTTAACATCATGATCATAATGTCACTTCTCTATAACACTGGCAATGCCTACATAGGTTTTCTGCTTGAGCAGTTCAAAAACAGCATGATTCAGAGCTCACTTCTTGCAGAGCCTTATCCTACATATGCATTGATATTTAACTCAGTATGGTGGCTCAGTTTTGTTTTCTTTTGGTGGATGTATTTATTGTTGCGATATTATCAGATTGTTAGCAGGGGTCGTCCTGTTTGGCCTATGCTCTCAACTGATGGCAAAGGTAAAATGGGCGAAGAGACAAAGAAATACATGAGAGCTGTTCTACATGGAAGGCATATTCTTGAGCGAGCCCTGACAAGTCCTCCAATCTTTGCCCCAGTTCATGAACTTGAGAGACAAATCCATATTATAAATGCTTACTGCCGAGAGGCAGAATACATGGAAGATCCAACATTTGATTCACTATGGGACCTTCTTGATGAACTTATAGAAGCACACAAAACTCTTGCACCAACATCACTGTTCTCACAATCAGTGAAGAAGACAATCCGTGAAACAGCGAAAGAGTTTTTGAAAATGATGCCTGCCATGCGCAGAAGACTTGATCGAAGGGACTATGACTTTATTCTGATGACACCACTCAAAAGACGACTTCTTCTTAAGATGTATGTCCTTGGTACCTTTGTCAATGGACGGAGTAGTCGACTTTGTCAAGAAATTGAAACCAAAGTTCATATGGATCTTGAGAAAGCTGCCCTAAAAGCATCTTCGTCAGATTTGGCTAATTCGTCAATAAGCTTTGTGGACAGTTTTCCAGACCAAAAAGATATTTATGCAACGACTGATACCATTGGAACACTTTCAAGTACTGGGAGTAGTAATCAGTATGGAAGATCTAGTATTGATCAACTGCTATATGAAGCAAGTAATTTTGAGGAAGGCCTAGTTGGTCGAGGTAAAGTGAAAAAGAAGAGGTCACTCTCCTCTTTACCAGGTATGCTACTGTCTGATATTTACAGTTTTAAGTATAACTTACCAGCTTACGCTTCACCAGGACAGCTTGTAATCTGTCAAAGCGACACTTCTCAAAAAACATTTTTTTCTCAAGTTGCTCATTTCTGGTTCAAACTCTTGACACATAATTTCTTTATTCAATATATACTCCATAAGAAGTATTTTTGCCGAGTAAGTACTACTTACTAACCGAGAGTGAGGTCATTACAGGTAAATCTTAGACGGAGGTCTTGTTATAATGACTGAGCAATAGCAAGGTCATTACAACAAGGCAGAGGTCTGAGATTTCCCTATAATGACCGAATGGACAAGGTTAATAAGTTATTTATTATAATTTTTATGGCCTTTAGTCTATTTTTGGAAGAAAACGGAAAAAACACTGCAAGTTAATTTCCATGTCTGCTGGCATTCACACACTCATTTCAAACAATGTTTACTCAGCCGATTTAGCAGGTGCTACGAAAAACAGGCAAAAATGATTTCTTCAAAAATGAATAGTCAAAAATAAATGTCAAAAAAAAATTTTAAAAAATATCTCATAATGACCGATCATTACAAAATGTCATAATGATTGGTCATTACAGGGAAATCTTGCTCTTCCAAGCTAAGCTAAGCCAAATCCTTTACGAGCCTAGTGGCCCATGGAGCTGACGCTTATCTCTGGTTTCTGTAGTGTTAAGAAGATGAGAGTCGTACACTCCCCCTGAACGGGACACTAATCCATCGCAGGTTAGCTCCCAGCAAATGCTGGTACTCATTTACCTACCCCAGAAAGATGGATAGCTGAGTTGGCTTAGGCGGAAAAGAAGGTCACACAAATATTCGCAAATCTCGGCAAACTGCCGGGATCGAACTGGGGAACTTGTGGTTGGAAAGCAGAGATCTTACCAACTGCACCAACCACGTCAGCTCTTCCAAGAGTCAATCATATTGCAGGAAACTATCTAGCCATATAATAAGAAAACTGACAGTATAAACATAAACTGATTGGATTGATGTTCTTGAGGTTGCTATCGTTATTGAAAGTTCAGTTTCTGAATAATGGAGTTTGTAAATAACAAATTATGTTCTCAAGAGAATACAGTTAAAGAGAAGCAAGAACTTTTAAAAGTAAGAAGTTCAGTTCATGAATAATAATGAGTTTGTGATAAAAAACACTTAGTTTCGTGGAAGACACTTTACAGCAAAAACTTCTGCAGGCATAAATTTTAGTTGAAAGTTAAACTTAGGTCCCCCTTCCCACCCCTCTCCCCCCTCCTGGCTATGGATATTGAGTCGTATCTCATAAATAAGACAGTCAAACTTCCCACCCCTCTCCCCCCTCCTGGCTATGGATATTGAGTCGTATCTCGTAAATAAGACAGTCAAACTTCCCAAACTTACAGTTTTTCAAGATGATGGGCATATTATTCAGGTCTGGATCATGCAGAGGTGTTCAACAGAATTTTGGTTGGGTGTTTAACTTCAGTTTATATTGGTAGTTTTCTCATCAAATGTGTGTCTTCAGTTGTTTTGGTCAAGAACTTATTTGAGTTGTAAATGATATTAATGGCTTTTTATTTTGTTGCTGGCCTACTTAATAAAAGTTCACTTTTTTTACTTTTCTTGTGGCATTGACTTAATTATTAAAATTTTCACCTAAAATGTAACAATCTGTGTAACATTGAATCTATTTTGTCTATGTAGGTTCTTCTTCTTCATCCTTGTCTCTTCCTGGCCAACTGACCGATGATGACAAAAATGAATACCCACCGAGCTATTCCAGTGGTGGGTACTTCAGTGAGACGGATGCCTCTGGAGCAGTTACTGCGTCCAGTTATACCAAACCTGACAGTGAGTGCCCCAGTGATGACCATACAGGTGACAGTGTTGAAAGCACAGGTTCCAGGACATCGCTGAAAAGTGTAGAGGCTTCTAGTATCTATGGGGTGGACAATGATATACCAGGTCCTAGCAAAGTTCGTTCCATGCCTGCTGATTCACGATCCTCAATGATAGGACAAGAAACTTCTGGTATGAGGGGTTCAATTTCCTCATTACAAAGATCTGACAATTCAGGTCCACTGAATTTTCAAGAACAAGGATCTTCTGGTGAAAGGTCAAGCTCAAAATCTTCTATTAGAAGTCAAGCTACTTTGAGCACTAAGAGGTCGACTCCAACAAGTTCCTCATCAAATGAAGCTCTGCAAAGGCCTAGTTCGAGATTTTCAGTTCAGAGCGAGGGTGCTTCAAGTCCACACGGGTCAACTACAGAAAACTCTTCCTCCAATAAAGGTGTAGGAAGGCCTAGCTCAAGATTTTCAGTTGGGGATACGAATGCTTCAAGTCAACATGGGTCAACTCCAGAAAGCAACTCGTTCAATGAACTTGTAAGAAGACCAAGCTCAAAAACTTCAGTAAGAAGTCAAGATACTTCAAGTTCATCGACGTCAACTCCAGACAGCTCCTCATCAGATTCATCTACAGGAAGACCGAGTTCAAGATCTTCTGTTAAAAGCTAAAGCATTTGGGAGAGAAATTAGGGTACAAAGATTATCCTGGTACTGGTACAAATAGTATTCGAAATTTAGACATATTTTCTTTCTCAAAATTATTGTCATTTAATTCCATAGTTTGATCTTAGGGCCAAATCTGATGCACCTGAATTGTCTAAGGGATGGAGATGATGCGTTATTTTGGCGTATTTAGTTGAAATCAAGCCGTTTTCACATGGGAAAAAGCATTAAAGATCAAGTTACCAACAGTGAGTTCAATAGACCTGTTGACGTTGCTGAATGAAGACATTGGATTTCGCTTTTTTCTAACAAGGCAATCATTTTAAAATTTACTGTCATATTTATCGTGACTGAGTTTGTAACGCAATTAACGTTATGAAACATTTTTTTCTAAATTTCATTCCTTTATGTCACGAAAGTATTGATAAAAACGCGACGTTGCGCTTCTGCTATATAAACTTTTGATATTTTATTATTCAGGACATGATTATTGAAGTTTAACATTAGGTACATTTATGTTAAACGTATTTGTTTCGTTAAAACTATTTCCTGCCAAATTAATTTTTACCATAACTGGTGATAGAGTTTTAGGGTAGGGTTTGGACTCAAACGCGAGGTTTCCTTAATTGCCAACGAGCCAGCCGAGCGAAGATGCGAGGCTGGTGAGGAAGCATAGTATAGAGCCGTACACAAGTAGGCGAAAGCGATCGAGATTGAGTGTTAGGTTAGGTAACTTTTTTTGGTGTAATGCATAAGCTTACCATTGTTTTCTAGTGAGCCAACCGTAGCTAGCGCGAGTTTCTTTCAAGTTGGCTAATCGTAGCGCGTGCTTCTTTTGTCGATGAAGTCACGTTCATGTGCATTTCGGCAGTGCTGTATGCTACCACTTGGAAGCCGAGTTTCTTTGATTTTTAAAAGAGCAGGAAGGTGATTAAAAATATCAGTTTTAGTCGTCTTGTACTTCCTGTTGGGCGGCAGAGTATACAGTCCTGCATGCACGAGTAGACGAAAGCGCAAAACTTAAAAATGCACAAGTGTATCGTCCTCATGTCTCATTGGCAGTTAGCGAAAGATTTAACTAGTATTTATGTTATGTAATGTAATCCACTCACAGATCTATCAATTCCTATCAATGTCTTTAAGGGCATGATGAAAAAAACTTACTGTCTTCAACTTTTTGAGTTCATTAAATCATTAGTGTAGTTGCAAGCATGGATAGCTTATTTGGGAGTCCGAGACTATTTATCGCGCTGACAGGTTCAGATATAAGGCCGAAACAATTTTCCACGACTGCTGACACTCACTTCAGTAACCATTTTCATTAGGATCCAAATGCAGATTTCGAGTCATCCAGTAGGTGAAAACATACGAAAAAACAAAACTAAATCTCAGAACTCGGCATTCTATATACACCTGAAACTGCTGAAAGAATTTGGTCACAACTTTAAGTGCAGTAATAACGTCATCATCCTTGAACAGAAAGATGAATTGACTAATTGGGGTATCAAAGAAGCAGTTTGGGAAAGGGTCGAGGCGCCCTCCCTCAACAGACGGGGCGGCCTACGTTTCAACCTCTGGCACACATTGGACTGTGCACTGTTTTAGATCCCTCACCGCCTTTCACGTGACAGGAATCTTATGAAGAGGCCATTGATAATGGCCCAAAACGTCGAAAGTTTGTTTCAAATTCAATTTCCAGCACTGGCTTTAGATTTTTTTGTTTTTTTTCTCATTTTCAGTAGTAGCCGCAAACATTTATATTAGTACTAATTAACAATTAGTCGCCGAAGGCGAGGTGATTATCGGCGAATAGTCGTAATCACTTCTTTTCTCTTTAAAGTGCTGTTACCATGGCAACGGTTGAGCTGAACACCAAAACTGCTGCTTTAGCA
>JAOEHV020056222.1:0-16881 GCA_025447995.2 Isaurus tuberculatus
GCACACTTGTTTTGCTCCTCATTCTCCATGATTTCGATGTTTTTCTTGAACTTCTGTAAATTATAAGATTAAGTCTCAAAAGTGTTTTATTTTACTGCGATACAGCTCAACAAAAACTTGCATCGCCGTTTGAAAATGTAAAATTTAAATAAATTCTACAGAAATCACCATAAACGAACTAACACTTTAAGCTTTACCCTGATAAACTTTGCCGCAGTCATACTTTATCAACTTCTTGTTGTTAAAGGAGTTGTGTTACCTTGAATTTGTAAATTTCCGATTCTGTTAAGAACCGCCATCTTATCTTTCAAGCATTGTAGTTTTAGTTTGAATTGTTTGAATATTAAAGCGCTTTTTACCTAGAAAAACACGCCGTCCGTATTTTGTTGTTTTCTCGGTATTTTCGGGAATTGCATATCTGTATTTGCAAAATTTCACCGTCCGTAATAATTGCAAAGCCGGAATTTTCCGCCGCCATTTTGACACAAACATTATCCCGAGTGAATATTTAACACTTATTCTATTTCAATTCAGGTGGATAGTGGCAGAATATCTACTGAGCGCCGAAGGCGTTTGTCTAGTTTTACAGCACATTCATTATTTGTTTTATGGTTTTTGCCAGTGCTGTTGCTTTGCTTGTCGGTTTTTATTTCTTTTTGTGCTATAGCCCGTGTGTTTGACACTGCAATGTGGAGCGACTTAGAAGTGGCGGCAGGCGAATCGCACGGGTTGAAGGCACTTGCCGACACCTTGCCAGATGTGTTGCTTTCCAGCCGCGCCCACAGCACCGTTGTTAGGTAATCTGGTGGTTTCCGCCGTTGGAAGAATTGGGCGCAGAGTTATCACCTTGCTGCTATGCCTCCCCTTTCAACGTTGTCCTTTGTCTTCGCTCCTTGATGTTTAGCGCGAACACCGCCTCACCAGTACTCGCTGCAGTATATAGTTTGGACTGGGCTCACCGTCTGGCCGGCGAGCCTTGCCCGGGTACCCAACCTTTGGTTTCTAAGTTCGTCAACGCAGCCAAGTGCATCCTTGTCAATCATACCATAAAAAAGGATCCCATATCAGTAGAACAATTGGAACGTCTTGTAGAGGACAAAGCCTCTACTTCCGCCTCCCTTATGGATTTAAGAACAGTTACGGCAGCCTTATTGGCCTTCGCTGCTTTTCTGAGATGCGATGAACTGATTAATTTACGAGTCTCGGATATCTCATTTAAGGATAGCTATATGCTTGTTTTTATTGAATCGTCAAAAACAGACCAATATCGAGATGGGGCGTGGGTCCCTATAGCTCGTTCTAGCAAGAATACTTGTCCAGTGAATATGTTGTCAAGATTTTTCAATTTGTGTGGATTTGCTAAGTCTTCTGATGATCCTTGTTTCTCTTTCGTGGACTGTCGAAAACCCGCAAGGGTTATAAGGTCAGGTCCGCCACTAATAAGATTAGCTACTCTCGTATGCGAGAATTGATTATTGAAGCCTTTTCGCCTTACGTAGATGATGTTTCGTTTATTGGTACGCACAGTTTGAGATCGGGCGGCGCCACTACTGCCGCAAGGGCAGGAATCCCAGACCGTCTTTTTAAGCGCCACGGCCGATGGCGGAGTGAAAAAGCTAAAGACGGCTATATTCAAGGTTCTATGGGAATCAGACTGTCAGTTAGTCAAAGTTTAGGTATCTAGCCCTGTGGAGCGGCGGGTAATCATCTGAGGCCTTAGGCCTTTTGGGCTCCACCCGGATTTCCGACCACTTTTTTTCCCCATTACAGTATGGCCTTTGCCGGTTTTTTTTTTTTTTGGTAGGTTTTTTCTGGCCCCCCTGATGTATTCCCATATTCAATTTTAGTCATGCTTTATTGTATGTTTGTCAAACTTTTGAACCTGTAATGCGTTGTTATGAGTAACTGCCAATTATTGACCTTTAGGGAGAAACACGAGATTGGGTAACCAACCCCTTTGGAGTGCCCTATTGAATTTTTTTTGTGGTAGTTGGTACCTTAGTTGTATTTTTTTTATCATGAGTGACCTTCAATAAACACTTGCTGCTTGATAGCGAGCCGTTCGCAACTGTTATGGATGTGTGTTGTTTTTGAGGGTTGCGGGGAGGTCGTATGGATGATCCGGCGATGAGTTTTTCATTCTCATAAATAAACAAACAACTGAAAACATTAATTTTTTTATGAGTTCATAATAATATATGGTCACCATACAAGTTACGTTCGTGAAAAACAGTTATCAGTTGGGAATCTTCTGACAACTAGTCTTGTTCCACGCAGTCTTCTTCTTCCTCTTCTGTCGAGTTTTTCTTTGTGTATTTGTATTTTGGCCTTGGAGTAGTTTTTTTTAATATATTACACACGCAGCATGCGAGAGAAACTTACTGTCCTTCACATTAAAAAGTATATAGGGTTAGTACAAGTTTAACCTAAAATCAGTGATGGATAAAAGGTACAAAATCAGTCTTGAAAAGTTTCCTAATGTAGATAGATAATAGATTATTTTAATTGCTATCGTTAAAATTCTGTTTTATTTACTCGGATTTGGTTCTTTTTCCTTGTGTGTGAAGAAACGTGTTTTTTTTTTCTTTCGCGTTCCAAGGTCGACAACAGCAACATTCAACCCACTTATTAAACAAATATAATCAAAACTATAATAATCTTTGATACATTTCTTCTCTCTTCTTATATCTTTCAACATATTTGTCGATCTCTGATGGTTGAAACTATGGGGAGAAGAGTTGCAGCCGAGTTCAAAGAATTTTGTCGGACTGAAAAAACAGAATCTGTTTTGACGAGGAAAACTTTCAATAAAGTACAACTTAATTGCCCGCTTTGGTATTCTTGTTTGAAAGGTTGCTTGTAATGCTGATAGCATACTGGGGAGTAGCTCTACTAAAATTATCAACTCAATAGCTTTTGCTACAACCACTGAAGCAAGATGCAGAAACCAAAAAATGTCTGCCTTGGTTTATCGCATCTTGATTGTTCTTATTCATAGTGCTGTTAAAAGTAGGGATCTTAATCGACTGAACAAACTAGGTATTTGTATGTCATCTGACACAATTGTAAACTTCCAAAAGTGAATGGGCGCAGAACTGTGATTCTAAAGTCTTCTTCTGGAAAAAGGAAATAAAAAGAAAATTGTCTTGTAAACTCTTGCTAGAATAAGTAAAAGAGAAACAAATTGGGTTGTTGGAGGACGACGATAAGGAAATCGACGTGACAATCGACTTTTCTAAGGAACTGTCAACTGTTATGCTCGCTATGAGGCTATAATCTCTTCAAGACGTGCGAAATTCTTCTTAACAACTTGAAAATTTCAGGTGACGTCCTAGCAGATGAACATTTGATGTTGGCAATAAATATGCTTAAAAAGACAAGGCTTCCAGTTTACAAGTAAGCTACTTTTAAAGGGCGTATAAATTATATACATTTTGTGTGTTGTGGTCAGCATACTGTAGAGTTTGGTAATAATAATAGGCAATACATTTTTATAGCCTTTTTAAAACTACACATAAAAATTTTTTAAACCCCTTTGTTTTAACTTATTTATAAAGTGATTAAAACAATTCAACTCTTTGGAATTCCAAAGTTTGGTAGGTGACAACATTGATTTAATGGTGCATGGTAGAATCCAAAGCAAAGAAAACGAGTACCGTTCAATTCATTGGACTCAGGAGTATGTCGCCTTAAACCGGGTTGTGGAACACTTACTGAATGAAAAGAAGCCAATGAAATCATTTAGTGAGTTTCAGCCTTAAGATATTCTTTCAGGGAAATCTGTGCAAGAGAGGCTGAAACTGAGATGTGCGGTGTTAGCAAGCAGGGTAGTATGCAAGTACCTGACCAAGTTCAGACAGTTGAAAGATGTCGCTGTGACACACGCGTTACTCATCTCTATGCTAAAAAAATAGCAACTAAATCTGATAATGTAAGTGTAAAAGTACTTTTTACTAGTTCTCCCTACAGGTTTTCATTTACTACACTGGATTTCCTTTGTAAATGTTTATAATCTAATACCATATTTTGATTTAAGTTGTTTTGTGTTTACAAGAAAAAACTAAATTTAAAAGTAAAAATATGAGATACAGTTATGTGCCAGTGTTATAGACTTACTGAAAACTCTAGGCTTGTGTAAAGTTGAATAAGAGAATAGGTTAAATCGGTTAAACCTAGCTTGGACACCATTTGTATTGCTTATAGGTTCCTAAACTTTTCACTGATTTATCTATACTTTTCTTTATTCAAACTTAGTGCTACCTCGACATACACGTCTACAACCCTAATGTAGCAGGAGAGATGGCCCAACTATTAATGAAAAGACTAAAAAAATATGTACCCATGAACTCTGATAAAATTGTGAAGACAGTACCTTTTCATAGTGATCAGCTGTTTGAAGGAAGAGCCAAAAACATTCAATGGACTGACATTTCAGGAAAGGGAAGCAACGGAGACAGACTGGAAGGTCTTGAGACTGAGTTTGCTGATTGGCATGAAAAGTTGAATTTGTAGTGGTACATGTCTTTGTTATATATATATTAAAAAATGTAGTACAGATTATACCAATAAACATTGGTAAACACTTAATGAAATGTTCCCATTTTAATGTAATTTTAATTAAAATTGTAAAATGTTGCAAACTAGCTGCTTATATTAAAAACAACTTTCTATAAGTTTATTAGTGAGTGCCTTTAGTAATTTACCTCCTGCAAAAGCCTTGCATTATTTCCAATTGCATACAATTAAGCAAACTTTTGTTTGCTTTTTGAGCTGCTTTTTAGTCCATGTTAATCTTGCACAAAGTCATATATTTGTCATTACTTTAAATTACTGGAGTATTACTTGAACACTTACATTACATTACTTAATGCCATTAAACTGCAGGTAGAATAATTTATGAAACAGAATGTGGAGGGGTTTGCCGAGGTAAAGCTGCCTTGAGCCGCGCGTGAAGCCATATTGCAAGAGATCCAGTAAACTATGACGTGCACGGAGTAGCTACCTGCAATCATATGGAAAACAATGTGTACCTATGGTGGGTTTAGAGCGACACGTGAAAGTTTATGGTGTGACAGTAGCTACTTGACCAGCCAGAGATCTACCAACTTGTCGTTCATGTGCCAGACAGTTAAAGTCTTTGGCAGGCTAAAAACCACATAAGAGCATCACACACGTGATTGATAATTTTGAACGATTGCTATACTCGAAATCCAGTTAGCGGCTACCATATATGTATGTATGGATGGATGGATGTTTATCATAGGTATGTATTAATATGTGTGTGCATATTTTATGGTGAAGAAGTATAAAAATGGTTTCGGTGTTTACATAACCTGATGTAAACACGCGGAAGGTTGGGGGAACACGAGATAAGCGTAGGAAACCACGACGCGAAGAATATTCTCCAAACAGATTGTGAGTTTGTGATTCTTGGTATGCGTGGTTAGCATAGAGCAGCTGATCTATTGAAAGTGACTGAACATGTCGGACGAGAATCAAAAGGAAGCCAGGAAAGAATAGAAAATAATTGCCTCGATGTGGGAGGAGTAGTGGAAAAAACCGGCCAGCGTTCTTTCGAGTTAGCCGTCAGCCGAAAGATGGCCGTCATTCAAAAAACATTTGACACATCTTATTGCAAAACACAGAATATCGTGGAAGTAAAAAACAAACATTTTCTAGAAAAAAAAATTGCTCTGGATTCTTTAAAAATTTTCCCCCCGATAAAATCAATCGCACCATTGTTGAAACGCTGTCTAAATTTCTATTTGTAAGAGCATTAAAGCTTTTCACTTGGCAGCGTGTTGTTTTTTCAACAAGGACATAAATATAACACCAACAGAGAATACAAGCACTTATAATTTATTACCCAACACCTTAATAATTAAGAAGATTATCAATTTATGTTGCTCTAAGCAACTCTAATCTCTAATTTTTACAGCTTTAGTGTTTGAAAGAAAACACGCCTCAAAACATCAGGGAAAAACTCAAGTCCGCCTTGCAATCCTACACCAAAGGTCCCTTTGGCAAATGCTTGGCAATGTTGGGATTCATTGGTTGCATCTTAGCGTCATCGCATGTCTTTGGAGGAACGAAACGTTCTGGGTCCTCGATTCCAAAAACAACATCGTAGAAGCTGTAGGTCACAAAAAAAAAGAAAAAGAAAAAAGAAAAAAAAAATTAATCGATATCATGTTATAATTAATCGCTCTTTTTTATACGAACTTCTATTTTTGGGCCAATGTTGTACTGACAAACATTAGCCGATATAGCGAAAAATAAAAAGTACTATATTTAATGTCTCTAACCTCAGGAAATGGTTGCTTAATCTCTGGAACCAGTGGCTCCTGATTAAAGTGGTCGACGGCACAGATTTTAGAAAAACCCTGGGAGTTATTGAGATCAACAAATCTCAGCCCATGCCACGGCAAAGGCCAGGAGTCGTACCCGAGTCACAGAGACGTGAGTGATACCGACCACTAGGTCAACCCGACTCTCCAAAATATTATTTGGGTAAATAGCTATTCGCCTATTCATCTCTATAGACAAACAAATAAAATGTTGCCCACTGTATTGGCCTACAAAAGAAAACTTCTTGACAAAAAAATAAAATCATCTTTAGACTGCAACTCAAAGGTACTGGCGTACATTTAAGGAACCGTGTCTTCACTTTTATGGTAAATCACTTGAAATTACGACATACTTGTTACTATCTTGGTGCATATCAAAAGCCTTGATCCCGCTCCTTATACCTTCTTTATCCTTTTTTATATTTTGCCTTTACTGTGAAGTAGCCTTAGCTACACAATTTTATAAACAAAATCTATTAAGGTTCCTTTGCTATGTTTTCAACATGTTCTTAAAATTTAGGCGTTATCTTTCTCAAGGTCTTATGAAAAGGGCTCGTACAGAAAAAAAAAGAAAGATTGTTCTCAATTCAACCATCATTAAGTCTTCATGTTTTGTTTGTTTGTTTATTTTTGTTTGTTTGTTTTTTGGGGGGACGGCGTATGTAAATAATTCACGCTCATGCTTATTTAATGTAATAATAATTGTGGTTTAAATTGCTAGGGCAAAAGTACAAATAAAAAAGACAAACAGGAGTACACAGTGAGCTAATAGTTTGAACTGAACTAGAGGATATCCTTTTACATATCAATCCTTGTTTTAACAGCTAAAGATAACAAATATTTTGTTGCTCAAATTAAATGCGACAAACCTGAGTTGCTCGGGTCCGATATACAAGTTAACAGGAACGCAAAGATTTTTTGTAACAACGATCATATAGCGACCTAATAAGTACAATGGAAAGAGTTCAGTTACCCTACTGGAAGGTGTTAATTTTTCGAAGTTTGTAAATCATTGCAAAAACGAAGTAGGCAACTCTAATTTGCTGTGAATGTAACAACGTCACAAAGTCTGTAGCATACCCGCTAAACCGCTAAAATGTTGTTTCAGCAAAAGTTTTACTCAAGATTTTGCAAAATTTGATGCATTAGGATCGATCTTTACGAGAAAGAGATCTATAAAAAAAAATCCCTAGAAAACAAATTGCAAATTTTGTTAAATCGAAAATTACTGTTATCAGGTTTTATTAAGTTGATTAATGAAAATCCTGTGTTTTTAGAGTAATGACGTCATTTGTGATATCATTTTGACGGATTGTCCCTTTTAGAAGATGTAAAGGAAATAGGGCTAATATCATCTCACTATGAATAGGGTTATGCTAAATCTAAAAGTTTGTGGCTAATGGTTTTAGCCCTTATTACTATATTCTGCAATGCTAAGCGGAACTCGGGAGAATGGAAAAGTTAGTCAACTTCGACGGAAAAGAACCCAGAAATATTTTTATAATTAAAAGATTAGGATTTCTAACTCGGAACCTTGTGACTGGAGGTCAAAGACCTTAACAGCTGCGCTAGTAAAGACGATTTAAAAGAAATACTTCTACTGGTTTACTAAAGCATAAATAGAAATTAGCGATCACCTATAGTCTTGTCAGACTCAAACAAATTTACCAAGAGCCCAGCGCCAGGCTCAGCCCCGCTTCCAATGTAAAACTCATTGCGGTATTTAGCATCTGGTCGGACTAAGGATTTGGGAAAAGGTTCCGTCAAATTGTATTTGGCGCAGGTCCGGGTCACTGATTTGCGGCTTAACTTGGTTTGAACCACGTACATCTCTTTTTGTTTTAACAGGGCAAAGAATAAGAATGACAAAGTAATTACGATCTTTTCCATATGCTTTCAAAACAGAAGCAACAGAACTGATATCAATAACACTTTATTTTAAAAAATGCTGTAAATTAAAAGTTTTGAAAATTTAGCTTTTAATAATCATATTGTTTGCGCAAAAATTATTGCTAAACAGTTTATATTTTTCCCCTTGAAATACATAAATGTGTTTTGTTATTGTCTTATACTGTATCCTATATAAAGATGAATAAAGTATGCATGCATGTAAGGTGTGTTGTATTTTTAAATTGCATGTTCTGTATTGAATCATATGATAAAATTTGGCTCAATTAATATAACTAGGGAAATCTAAAACCAAATAGTGGAATAGTGACTTGATATAATCTCATGTATACCATGTGTACCTTTTTAAACAACTGGATGACGTCAAAGTAAGTCTTTTTCCCAGCATCAAAGATTATTTCCTCAGAAGTACGCATGCGCTGTCCAATGCCATCAGTTGAAAACTTTGCAAAAGTTGTCATATTTATGGGCTGGGTAAACTAACGAGACGATATAAGACTATGATTAACAGTCACATTAAAGTTACCTTTGGTTTTAACTTAAGCTTATATTCAGGGTAAACTGGTTTTTCTTGGATATTTTTGTTTCCTGATTAAGGGTCTAAAATCGGGGAGAGGGGAATATTTCTAGAGTGATGGGAGGTGGGCATCTAATTAAAATTCACGGTATTTCAGAAATCAATATCTAAAAGTCAAAGTATTCAACCACGAATGCTGCTTGTGTACAATCGTGAAACCCAAAAAAGTTGTTTATGTTTGTCGTCTTAACGTATAATACGGGCCATTGTGAGATAAAGCGCTTAAGGCCGGGGTCTACGTGAAAAAATGTATGAAAAAGAGGTTTTTTTGGGGGGAGGGGGGGTCCTATAAAAACTCTATTTTTCCTTAATTAAAAACTGGGGGACTAGGTATGGCCTGTATATGTGATGACACATAAACGTTAGTCACGTGTCACCCCGCATCGTTTTTCAAATCTTTTTCTAACAAACGGTTTCAGGTGAAATCCGCCGAAATAATGCCTTTTTTTGGCATTTTTGAGCAAATCTCGGGTGCCTGAGCTCATCATCAAGGGCTGAGAAGGCTCAAACCTTGGCGGTATCAAAGAACTGTTTATTGTCACTGAGATTATAGCAAAATAAGCCAGTTTGTTTGGTTCGAGCACTGGCTGCTTGCTGTATCATTGAAAAGGGGCCCTACGAGAGTTTGCCTTAGTCCCAACCAGCTGCATTTTGTATTTCTCTTAGTTTTATTGAAAGCCTAAAAAGTCTAGAGAGCTTTTGGTGCAAAATGTTAGTTTGGTTGGAGACTTCTATAAAAAGCTTGCATTTGTGGGCACTGGTGTTTCCCTGTGCAAAATATCAGGGCTTTCCCATGATGCAATGGGGCAGATTTGTGTTCTGTGGCTGATCGACTGCAGATGCCAGCAAGAAATGGGTGGTTTCAGCTCGGATTTTTCAGGTTTGTCAATAAAAATTCCATTTTACTGTAAACGAACAATTGTTTTATAATGTTTTTTATGTTAATGGAAAGTTGAAAAAAAAATAACAGAGTTTAGACAACTTGTGTTTCAGGCAAAATTTGTTATTTTTCACATTCATTTTTTGAGCCCATTCATAATTTTATGAAATCTGAGGGCAATCCATTTAATTTAACTTCAAATCTTGGGTTACTTCATATTTTTTTCTCTTTTTTGTTGTATCACAAACCCTTCTCAACTGTTGTTTCTTGAATAAGTGTTAAAATCGAACTCCAGCATTTTTTTATTTACCCCATATAGTTTTGAGCTTTAGGATCTAGGGAAAAAACGCCTCATTGCAAACGCTTCCATTTTGTGATTTTAAAATTACCCACTATATTGTGCCTGAATATTATGTAGGACAAACCCAAAACAAGGTAACTCTGCTGCTTTACTTTTGTGTCGCAGGGGAAAATTGAAAAAATATTTTTCTCTCAGCAAGTATTTAAAATAAATTAAAATCCTCTGTTCATCCGAAAGACATTTTTACTGGACATCTGCAAAAAATATTTCCAAGTCATTCAGTTTAGTTATTTTTGCTCATTTTCTCTTAAGGAAAGGGTGCTTTTAAGCAGTTTATTCAAGCTGGCTCTGTTACCATGGTAACAAGAGACTCAAACATGAAGTTGCTGGCCATGTTTAGTAGTCATATGTTGAAGCATGGTATAAATTCCTTGAAAAGTTTGTATTTGAAGAAAAAGTTCTCTTTTTAACTTTATTTCTAATAATTATCTCTGGTTTGACATCACAAGTGTCGTTTTTGTCCGTTCTACCTATAGCTCCGGTAAGCGTTGTCAATAGACGCGGGTTTAAAGCAGTTCTTTAAGATCATCGGTAAAAATAATTTTTATTCCTAAACTTGCTGCTGACTACCCCATGGCGTTTAGCCACAAAAAGGACAAAAAAATCAAAGCAGGTATCCATGTTTTCTAGCTACAAAATTGATACGGCTTGGCGTAACAAAGTTCTCGTAATGCCGCAGTGTTTCTTTTAGCAGGATTAGAAATTTGTGACATTGTTTGTAAATAATGACCTTGCATGGCTTCACTTTACATAAAAGTAAATCTAAATTAAACTTGAAATTTCATTTTTTTCCAATCTTTAACTGTAATAAATTATTTGTTCCAGTTGTTTCAAGATTGTTATTCGCAAAGATATTGTATTTCAATTCATTTTTAAAGTTGGTGTTTTTTATATCAGGACCCAGTTGATAACAGTATTTTGTACTGAAAAGCTTTCTGGGGAAAATATTCGATTACTATTGATATTATTATTATTTATCATTATTATTATCATTATTATTATTATCTTGCATAGATATTTATTTTTGTCTTACCCCCATTTTTGACTCCCATGCTAGAGGCGTTACTGTAGGGAAAAAAGCGACCTTTTGGTTGAGTTGTTGAAAACATTGTCAATATATAACAATCACTCGCAAACAAAAGTAGTAAATGAATGGCTGATGAATAGATGAATGAGTGGGTGAATAAAATGATAGATTTAATAATAGATAAGTAGAACGAATGAATTGATGGATAAAAAGATAGAATAGTTACATGGTTATAAGACTGAATGGGTAGAACAAGTGGAACTATTTGGGACGGATGGTTGAAAAGGTGGATGATGGATGAAAAGAAATAGGTGAATGAATAAACGAATGGATGAATGTATGAATGGGCGGTTGGATGACTGGATGAATTGAAATACATTTTAAAGCTAATATAAATCCAAATAAAATGTTGTAAACCGTTCAAATAGAGAGAGTTCACTGTTTTTAAGAGGTTTATTTATCCTTGACAATGAATAGAAAAAAACATAATCGCGTCTCCTTTGTGATCCCTTTTCCGTACCTTGCAGTCATTCTGCTTACACTTTCGCAAGATTCTTTCCACCTCTCCACCTTCTTTCTCCCCTTTCCATCCCAAAGAAGAAAACGGAAAAGAATGGTGTAGGGGATGGGGGCATGGAATTACTAAATTCATAAAAAAAGGCCTAAACTAAGAAAAAGACATGTGCAATTTTAGCGCTCAACTTTGGTTATTTGGATGATAATAAGAAATTTTAAAACAATTTTACACAATTCAATTGACTGAACTGCTATTATGCTTTTAATTGCCGGTTTTTCCCGTTTTAGTTTTAAATTTTTTGCAAGATCATGAATGATGCGGCCACGTATGACGTATACGTACGATTGCTCAAGACCTTCAATTAACTGCGGTTTAGCAGCTCAAAAGTAGACTGTGCGACAGCCCCCCTTTTTGCCGTATTCCTAAATTTTGTAGCGCGGTCACAAAAAAAAAAGAATGAGTCGAAAAAAAGCCTCGCGCGCAGCAAACAATAATAAGGAATGGGGAGAGGGGAAAAAAGTGGGACTGTGGACAATTCACACTAAAATCTATTTCGGGAAAACGGTCAACATCTATCAACATTCCAGTATTAGCTCCTCCAACAGGAAACGTTTTATGAGTGCTTTAATTTATGGTAAAAACTCATATAACATATTTTATCAACTTGTTGTTTGTTATTTGTATAGGAAAGTATTGTGTGGTATAAGTGTATTAAAACTCAAACATAGTTTAATCTAATCAAATTTAAAAAACTGCAATAAGCTAACATACTCGTTTTGCTCTTCCAAAACATGACGCTTAAGTTTCTAAAATAAAATTATCTTTATAAGTTGTTCACAAAGTTAGCATTCGAAAACGAAAGTACTTGAAAAACTTAGCTGCTCGGGAAATTATACTCGCTCTGTTCTATAATCCATTTCTATTTCAAAAACCTCAGATCAAGATAAAAGTTTTTATGCTTAGATTTCGAAATAAGGGAAATTACTAGAATTTAAAGGAAATAAATGAGCTGAAAGTGAAAGTCTTCTTCGTTTTGAAAAGTCTGTTTAAACGAACCCAACATTTAGTAATTTGATAACTTTTGTTTAACAATTTTAACTTTGTTTTTGTTAAATAGCCTTATTAAATAAATGTTGAGGCTGACAATAGATACAAACAAAATCCGAAGGCAATAGATCAAACACTACCTTTCAACACTAATAGAAAACGTTTTGTTTTTGGCAATGTTCTTGACAAGAGTTTTTATTTTATCACTATCTTCCTTTTTATTACTTTGTCACACTAGTACCGTCTTCTCTATAGTTTCCTTCCATATTTGAGAACACTTATTTCTAAGGTCCAGGGCACGGGATCTCTTTTTAGGAGTCACTCAGACTCGAAGTACTGTTTAAATGGACTATCTCAGCAAATTCACTTGATAACAACTCCATAGGTGCAATAATTTAATAGGTGACACTTGCACGAATGACGTCTGGGGGGAATTTATTTGTGTTATCAAAAAACAGAAATGCAAGCACGTAACGATCCGCTACAAATCCTAGTTGAGAACTATAGAAGATAAATCAGGTTAGCTCATAACAATGATTGACAAAAAATGAGTGATTATCTTGTTAATATTAAGGCAGCTCCCGAAGTCTGTAAATTTAAAAGAAATGTTTAGCGTTTTTGCTTTTGGTGTTTTATCTAAATAGTACTTTAGTTCTAGAGGAGAAAGCAAGAGAAGTGTCTGTACAGATATCTCTAAAACAGCTTACCACACGGCTTTGGCAGATCGACCGCTAGTGCCACGCTTACAACAAAAAGCAATTCGATGAGACTTCGCATCTTGACAACTTGTTACTCTAAAAAAAGAAGTACCAACAAGAACTTTCTTGATCTGGCTTTCACTGAGAAAAGTTGTTAGCCCGTGTGTTAGAGTGACACTCGTATCAAGCAAAGTTGTAACTGGTACTTGAAGTCTATTTATTGTCCATCTGTGCAAGAAAAACGAAAGCGGACACGCGATTCGTCAACCCTCGTCATGCCACAATCACATGAGCTAAAAAACTGCTGACACTTTCTTTTGCTTTCTAACGAAAACATAACTTGATACTGAAACAGGATAAGAAAATCAAGTAAGTTAAATGTAACCATACAATAAGATTGCACGTTTTCTCTCATCTATTGGAGATGTAGTTCTTTCCGCGTTAAAAGCAGTTCATTCAGAATATTTCATATTTATTTTACGCTTTTAATTGCGAAAACGTGAAAAAACTTTTTAAAACACAGAGAAAGTCCATAAAAGCTGTTTAAATCATTTGGGAGAGTGCCAAGGAAAAAAGGATGACTAACGGTAAAACATCATTGATTCTTAGAAACAATTTATTAATATTGGCAACAATTCAAGTAGAGAAACAGGGGGAGAGGGTAGAAATACTTTATAAAAGAACCCCCTTCTCCTTGAGGTATTCTCTTGGTCCAGGAGCTAAATCGAAAATCTAAGCGCATTGAACAAGAAAATGGACTCGCTGAAAGAGCAAGAAGAAGTTGCTCGTTGCTCCCGCTGGCGCGTCTATTTTTATTTTCTAGTTTCTCATTCACGAAACGCGCTTCAATTTTGGATCTCCCGGCGAAAAAAGGGGTTTTCATTTGTCAGGGACCGCGGAGAAAGAATTTGATTAGGGGGCAAGGAACAACGAAGAGGCGAGATTTCTTGGGGTTCCGAGGGCATGCTCCCCTGGGAAATTTTGAAAAAAGGGACACTAAAAACGCTATAATTGCATCTAAAATTGTAAATAGCGATAGAAATTTGAACCAGAATTTACGTCAATAAAGCACTCACAAATAAACATAGTGATATTTTAATTTTTTAAAAAAAGGTAATTTTAGAAAAAATTTTGGGGTCCATGGCTCCTCCCTCCAACCCCCCTCCCCTGCTCCGCAGTCCCTGTTTATAGGAGACTATAATAAATATATTAGTATATAGAACGGGGAAATTTTTTTCTGAATTTTACGGTAACTTTTAAGAGCAACTGAACTTATTTATAATGCCAAATCACAATGTTTTTGCATGACTGAATCTGTGCTCAACTAAAGTCCAACAAAAAGTGTCATCAAGAGGCAAGCGTCCTACAACATTGGATGGTTTTCAAAACTGTTTGAAAATTCTTACATCAAATCTGAAAAAAATCCAGATGATAAAAGTAAATTCAAAAGGAATAAATCAGTTTTTTACACTGTACTTTGTGAGATTTGCTATACTTGTTGGTTTCGTACACTATGTAAGGCGGCAATGTAGGTTAGGTTATAAACCATCCTAACATCAGGTAACGGGTTTAATCTCCAGCTCCAGCGGGACCCTTAATACTTAAGTGATCTTCTTTTACAAGGTTGAAGCTAACGTTTGATGGAGAAGTGTCGAGGGAGTCATCCGCTTAACGTAACTTAACGTTTAGTCAGACAGTATGTTACACAATAACCATTGGCCCGTTAGCTCAGTCCGCAGAGTGTGATGCCATAAATGCAAAGGTCATGGGCTCGAGACTCATACAAACTAAACGTTTGTTTTTTGTGATAGTACATTTCAAGATAGCATTCGTTGATCCGTTAGCTCAAGGTCCCGAGTTAAAGTATATTGTATATAGTATATTGAAAGTATTTCTAAAAAAACAACGGATAACACTGTTATAACATTAAAATCTTTATACACCTCTAAACTCTGGAAACTTTACCAAAGTCCTTCCAAAATGTAAGGAAGGATCCGGAAGGTTCCTCTACTGTTCCGTATTAAATTACTGCCTTAAAATAACAAAGAAACAAAAATACTTTAAAGCAGAAAAGACATCGTGTAGTCCTAAAAAACTTCTGAAATGCTTACAGAGAATGAACTTATGACCCTTTGTTAATGATAAGATATTCAACAGGTACTAAACGCAGATTATGGAACCGGCGGAACCCCATACCAGAAATATGATCTTAAAACCTTTCTTCGGAATAAATTTTTTTGTTCACAAATGAAATCTATTGCAATCAAATACCTTATCCGAAAATCAAAGAAAGAACTGAAAGGAATATTTAACATTTTTAATTTAGATGCTATTAGAATTTCATTCTTTAACAATTTTGCTGCTTTTTTTTCTCTTCCGCAATGTTTTGTATATTACTTCAAACATGCTCAAGTCCAGAATATGCAAATGAATCATGCAAAACCTCGAAGAGAAAAAAGTTTTTACTCGTGCCGGTAGGCAACGAGTCTTAAATGGGCTGTTTTTTAATGTCAGGAATTTCCACGCATGCGTAGTTGTGTCTTATGTCATAATGGCTAACGTGACCAAATGAACTTGCATCAAAGCCATGTAATGTTTTTCTGTTAGTCCAGAACCGAAATTTTAAAGCTCACAAATGGCTTTACAGTAAATACCTTTAGAGCTTCGGGTCCGCGAATATTTTCAGAATGTCAAGCGACTTTAATCTAGTTTGTTTGAGCGTGAGAAGACGGATGATTTTGCAGTCGATCGCAACAGGATGTTTTCAAACTGACAAGGGGTTTCTGTCGAGAACTCTTTTGGACTAATACTACTTTACAACTGAGAGTGAACTCGCCGTTTTTAATCTGAAGTATTTGGACAATCTTTGGTACGTGACTGAATATGTTTCAGTTGTATTGTATATTTTGAATCGATTGATTGTAAAAACTTATTCCCAAACAATGGTCAAAATTGTCATAGTCAGCGGTACTGTATCACAGTCTGTAAATTTTTTCGGATTCTGCTTAAGCAAATTTTATTAAAGGGGAAATAAAATCAAAAATCTTCTTTCTAAAGATGTAAATACTTTACTAATTTAATTTACTTGTCGACGTCAGTTTCTTATTACCACAAATAGATTTTTTGACTAAGCAATACTCCAATAGAAGAGGCTTTGAACGACGAAACGTTTGTTCCTAACGTGGGAGCAAAAACGTGTCAGCCGTTTGACGTGACGTCATTGCGTCAAACGCGCACCTTCGCAGGAAAAAAAAAATTCCATGGAAATTTTTCGTTGATTAAGTCCCGTCTCGAAGTCGAATTAATTCTTAAAAAAATCTAAATTGTGTAAGATCTACATAAAGTATCTTTTCAGGTAAGTTAGACGAAAATGGTTAACGGTTGTGTGCCGGATCGCACTAACAACAGCTACCACCGTATCCCCAAATCTTCGAGCTGCATGACCGCCGCCTGGTTAGCCTAGTTGGTAAGGTGCCAGTCTGTCGAGTGGGAGGCTCGGGTTCGATTCCCGGCCGGACC
>JAOEHV020056409.1:0-10256 GCA_025447995.2 Isaurus tuberculatus
CATTATTATTTGGTTGACTTGGTCCGACCCGGATCCAACGTACAGAAAGTTGTACACGGGTTTTTGCTACAACATTTGTTCACTTTTAAGCCGCACCCCCTTTTTGACAAAGATATATAGCAGATCGGTTTCATGAACGGTTTTGTTTCGGGAAATACTCAGTTTTAAGCCGCACCCCGTTTTTTAGTAACAGAACTTGCGTAATAAACACACATATCAAAATGACCTAATTTCGAAACAAAGTTTTAACAGTTGTTTTAACGCAGCAGCTGAATGCGACAAAGAGTTTGAAACCGACTCAGAAGAAGGAGATTGACAACGAATAAGCAGTTTCAAATACCGAACAAAAGGCTTTTAGAAAAAAAAAACAATTACACTTTTTGTTAAATGTTGTGTTTTTGTGCGGCTTAATTGTGAATAACTGTTTGTAATCATGAATTTTGGACGTCGAAAATTTTGTTTCCGGAACGCTGTTACTCTCCATATTGTGAAATTTTGGTAAAAAATAGTGCGGCTTTAAGGTGAATAACTACGGTATTTCATTTGTTATAATGCTCGCCGCGAACCGAAGATATTAGTAAATGCCGGAATTTTCAGGGACTAAAATACAGATTAAAAAATCTCAGTAATATTCGAATTCCTTTTCGACCCTGTAAGGTTGTACTACAAGTTAACAAGTCCGCCAACGGCTTGTTGATACGTTTGATAATCACGTGATGATAAAGACTTACTGGCGCCTCGTAAAGTGTTTTCGATACAGGAAAACTTGCGGTTGGGTAAAATAGCTGCTTGTGTTATCGCTTGACCACTTATGAGTTATGGTTTTTTCCGGTACGTGTGGGAACCACCTGTTTGTAATGCGCTTGAAAACAGTTAAGACGATCAAATCTTGGGTTTCGAGTAAATTAGAATCTTTAATTTTAATAAATACTCTTATCTCTTGGAATATATTGTATCTGCTTATACTTTTCCCGTTTCCGCGTGCTCGCTTCTGGTTCGCGAATGAGAAAAGATTACCCTTATCTGTCATTAAACAATGCTAAATGACTGAGACGGCAAATAAACAAAGCGGAAAAATTAAGGAAGCTGTCTACGAAGAGCCATAGTTCTTATGGTATATCCCACACAAAAGCCAGGCTTTCAATCTTATTCCTTTTCAGCCAATTTCGTTATTTTAATTTGACAAAACAAAGGGGAAAAAAGTTTTCTTCATCTTAAGCGTGTTCGAGCGACAATTTGTTTCGTGACTGCTAAAAAAACCTGTTTGTTCGAGGTTTAATAGGAATGAATGGAACTTTCAACAAAGGAAACTAGCGACTTTAAACCTAGTAATTATTCCGCGTACTCATCCAAGGACAGACGCAAAACAAAGCTTCAAACGACTCGATATTGTTTCCAATCATATTCACCATCACCATAGTTTTAAAGTTTATTTGATAAAGGAAGTTGAGTTACACAGACAAAAAAGCCGATGTGGACTTTCTGCTAAGCTATCTACTATTACAGCAATAAAATATAACTAAGTACATTTTTAAAAAATAAATAGTTAAATTAGAGAAAGATAAGGATAAAAGATCAATGAGCAGATAAATATGTATGCATAAAGACAATACAATTCTAAAAAGCAAACAAAATAGTGCTAGCGGAATATTCTCGCCTGACTTCAGTCTTAATATATATAAAAATTGCTTTCTCGACCATGCATGGCTTCATATTCTCATTTTTCTGGCAATGAATGGCCAAGTATTAAATTTTTAGAATACATTGTGGTCTCATCCAGACTTTACATCCTTTCGTGACTTTGAGGACATTTAAGTGACATTCGAGCCATTAAGAGTAGAAATGGAATATTTCAAATCTAAATATTTCGTACTCCTTTGCATTGTCGGACGAAATATTCCTACTTGGTCAGCCAATATTTGATATCCGTTATTCTATGGGGTGCTCGCATGAAACCACAATAATAAACAAGTAGAAGTACACAAAGGCGTTCCACTATGGTTTTATTTGCACATTTTTCTGGTTCAAAGCTAGATATTCTAATGTGGAGTCAGGTTGGCCTATTGGCTTTCACTCACGCCTCCCACCCCTACGGACCCATGTTCGAATCCCGGGCCGCGTTTGCACGTGGGGTGAGATTTGTCAACCTCCGAGGGTTTTTCTCCGGGATCTTCGATTTTCCTCCCTCCATAAATTTGACTTTCATGCCAAAACCTGCGCCATCGACCGCTTAAACATTATCCTCTGGCTGGGGAGATTGGGCAATCACTTCCTGCGCGTAAATACGTTAAACAAACTATTTCATTCTCTACTATTTTCGAAAACATGTAATATTCCCTATTCCTTACATTTCTAATAATTTCTGATATGCCGTAATTTTGAGTATTTCTGTCGATATTTAATATTCCTCCTCTACCCCAGAATTTAAAGCCCGATGTGACACCGCTATGGCAGCAATCACTAAGTAAGTGTATTAGGGGGGAGGGGCTATTTGGGAGGGGCTCGAAACCTAATTGGGTTTTGAAGAAGGAAGTCGAAACATCTTTTAAAAAACAGGGAGGGATATGAAACAAAAAACCACCCCAGGATGTTTGGTGATCAATATTTATCACAATGTAGTTTTGTATTAGAATAGGGACCGAAGGCTTGAATACCAAAGTACAACTCAGTTCATATGTTTCATCAATAATCACCCTCCAGCTACTTTAACAATGAAAGCAATTGTTGTTGAATGACTTTTTTCTTACTTTTAAAGAAACAGACGAATCAGAGAAAAATCTGGACAAGTATGACACTCTTCATCATTAATTCTTGCATTGAGCACACTTACATAATTCAATGTTATTTCCTTGTTGAAAGGGAAGTGGGGGAAGTATATGGTATATTTTTCGTTAAGTAGGGGGGTACCCAAGATTTTTTATTAATTTGTGTGGGGTATGAAAAAATAAATAGCCTCCAAAATTTTTAATATAGCTTCTTCCCCCCTCCCCCCGTTAAACTTCCTTAATGACTGCTCCCTAATTTATTGCCATGGCTGTGTGCTTTTTTGAAGAAGATAATAATTTTATACGGTTTAATTTAAAGAAAATATGTATACGATTTTCCCACAATATAATTTTAAAACACAAAAAATTGAATTCTTAAAACTCCCAGCCTCAGATTTATTCCATAGATATTCCTAAATTTTTGCAAGGGGGGGGGGGTCTAGATCACGTTGCACGGAAAATAAAACGGTCCTTTCATAATTCACGAAAAATAGAATAGGTAATGAAGGTTGTCGAAAATAAAGACATATATGACAATCACGGTTCACGGCGAATTAAACATTTATTTTTTGTTTCACGGAAAATAATTTTGCGAAATCACGCTTCACGGCTACTATGCATGAAAATCACGATTCACGAGGAAAAAATTAGCCATTTCACATTTCACGGGAAAAAAAAGGAACGATCGCGAGTCACGAAAATACCCTTTACCACCCTCTCGATATTCTTATACAATGAATGTGGTTTCGCAAAAGTAAAGAACGTATAATTGAACTCAATTTTATTGATCTCTTTTTTATTTTGAATATAATCTGTTTTTTTTTTCGAAGGTCATGTTTTCAGCTTTCGAATATATAAGTACTGAAGCGATACTACAGCGCACTGAAACGATAGGATTTGTGCGTTTCTCAGCTTGCCCCAACTGCACTAGCAAAATTGTTTTCATTTTTGGTAAACAAGCCTTCTGAAGAATTTATGCAGCTTACACAAGAATGAAAAAACAGCTTTTGATTACATTAACCTGCAATTTGCTAAGAAATAATGGTTAAAACTTTAAAAAACTTCAACTTTCAAGTAGCATTTCTAAGGGCTGAAGGAAATGAACGAGAAAAACACTTCAAATCCTCAAAAAAATCGAAAAAAAAATCGCAAAAAATGTGATATATTCTTTCATTAACCGAATCCTCTTAACTCAATAAGATCATAGACCGCCAATGAAATATGTGATCAACTTGGAATGGCATCATCCTTTTAAAGACTGCTTTATACTTTATATAATAAATCTATTTCATATTTTTTTCTTAAAAAGAATATTTTAACAACTGAAGATGGAACTAATTTAAGGAGCTGACGTTTCGTAAGGACACCCTTCGTTACTAGATCAAGATATATTAAAAGTTTTCATGTCATTCACGCAAGCATTTGCATGTACCTCGCTAAATACTTCGGAATGAGTGCAAAAGAACTTACAAAATCAACTGAAGAGATTTCTGTGGATACTTGTCACAACTGAATCATTCAACTGGAGATAAAGAAATAAGCTGACTCAATTACCGGATCCGATTGCAAAATTTAAAATTTTCTGAGAATATAATATTCTTAGTGGCCAAATTAATTGGATATAGTATGATTCTGAAACGCGTCGTGGTTGGTGCAGTTATTATTGATTCTTTCTATCAACCAAAAAGTTCCGGGTTCGATACCTGCTTCTGAGGAGATTTAAACATTTATGTGACTGTCTTTACTCAGCTTTCCATCGTTACGAGTTCGGTTAACAGCCTTAGCCAGCGTCTGCTGAGACTAAACCTGCATGCGATGGATGAATGTCCCGTCCGGGGAAAGACAAAAGACTCTCATCTGCTTTAGGCGTCGGCTTATTGAGTCACTAAGTTCATGAAAGGATTTAGCCATAGCATTAAATCTGATTGGGAACGAATAGAATTCTCTCTTGGCTCTTTTGAAAGCTGAACACGCGAAACTTTAGCTCCTTACAGTTACACTATTATGGCGTAAAAAAATGTTCAAATTTGAGGTAATTTTCTTTACTATATCATATCGCAAAGACCTTTCTTAATCAGTTCTGCTTCTTGTTTCACTTTTAAGTTTGTTAATTTACTCGGTACGGGGCCATAATATTTGCGTTAGGATGAAATCTTGTAATTCGCCCTTGCTACAGGTCCGATTACTATAATTCACTAAGAATTGGATTATTATGTATGGTATTCTAAATATTTCCTCTCTTGTAACAACTTCGCCTGTTTCGATCACACACTTCGTATAAGTTACAGAATATATATGAGGACATATCTATCAAGTTCGAAAACAGGTTTCTAACGCCAAAAAACGGTCAAAAATTGTAACGTATTCAGTACACACTCGTTCTGATTAGCTGTAATATCAACAAAATTTCAAAAAAAATTAAAAACCTTTCCATTACTGAGTATTAGAAACCTCTAGTTTTATAATATAACCACAGATGAGTTATACGGCTTGAAAATATTACGACTGATATTAACAATAATATTACAATGACGTCTGAAGATGTTTAATTTTTCATACAGTTACACACTGTTAAACTATTTAACCAAGTAACGACTGTAGTGTTTCAGGCAATATACATTTTAAGAACCTGTGGTGAGATCTCCCGGGACCTGCCACATTAATCAACAGAATATCTATGCCATGTACTCGTTGCATCGCTTTTAAATAAACTATCGAAATTCTTCCGCGAGTTGGTACAAAAACATGGTTTAATCAACTCAAGGTTGAAATGTGAAATCATGGTCGTAAATAGAGTAGCTATATAGGAAGCTGACGTTTCGAGCGTCAGTCCTTCGTTGATTACCCACTCTGCTTTAAGGCAATGACACAAGACACTAGAATTCACCAAACCATTTGTATGCAAAATACTTTTGAGTTTACTATAGAGGTCCGTCGGCGATTTGGTTAGCTCAGACAGCTCAAGCTTGAGAGGTTTTTGTGAGTCATCGACGAAAATAGTATAATTATAAGACTGTTTTGGTCATTAGTCTTTCGCCAGAGTATAAGACTATGGTCAGAGTAACAATACAATACAATACACTTGAATTAAAAGCTTATTGCTTTGCTTGTGAGGTCGTGTTTACAAAATTTTAAACTAACAGTATATAAATAAATATATATAAGGCCATTCTAAAAAATAGAACAATATATAAAATATATTTAATATATATATAAATAACTATCGATAATGATAAACGAGCAAACTAAGTAAAATCTTAAAATTTCTATGAATATTTTATTATTTTAAAATGGCCTGGAAATCACAAAAAATAGTAATATAGCTGAACAGAACAGCTGGCGCTTCGCTAGAAAAATTTAGCTGCTTCAGGGCGCGAGACTATATGTTTTTGATATAAAGTTTATTTCCTTAGAACGGGATGATGCAACTTCGTTGTCTTTGAGCTGCGCAATTTTCATCGAGGAACATAATTTCACCGATAGTTTTATAGGAATCTTTTTGTAAGAACCTGGGCTAAATGTCAAAAAAATTAAAGAACATACTCTAGACTCAATACGGCAAAACATTTATTTCTTACTCGGCAGAAAATTACGAAAACTTCGCTCATAGTGTTACTAAGATCACAAGCAAATTTAGCAGTTACGTGTATATCAAATTGGAATCCTTTTATACCTTTAGTTTGAGCGGCATTCAAAACCCGAATTTTCTTCTTCAAATATGAAGCGGAACGGAAAATTTTTCCCGTTGGACAAACGCATTCCCAAAACTGTACTTGTAATGTTTGAAACATTTTTTAAAAAGAATGGGGCCGGATTCCTCAAATCGTTTAAAAACATTCAACCTTATCTCAAAAAATTAGTAATACTAATATACAAAATTTGTGCCCACATTCTGTTGAACAACTGGCGCTTCGCTATAGAAAAATTCAGCTGCCTCAGGGCCTGAAACTATTTATTTTTAATTTAAAGTTATAAACGTTTAATTTATTTCCTTAGAACGGGATCATGCAACTTCGTTGTCTCTGAGCGCTAGATAGACTGCGTTCTTAAAAAAAAGTCTTAAATTTTAATTAGTCATTTGATTTTAGACTGAATAAAGCAAAAAATGTTTTATTAAACCACTATTAGACAAAATACAGAGGCTAACGACGGAATAATGCTCGAAACATCTGCTCCTTACACTATTTCCCATGATTATCAAAACATTTTCAAAATTATGTAAGAAACAATAACTGTGCAATACAGCGAAGAAATGACTTTGTTCTCGAAAACGGTCTTAAATCATTCTGTCAAGTTGTCACTAGATCGCTTTTGGTCAATTTGTAAAACACACTCTCAATATCTAGGAACCTACAGGCTGTAGGCATCTTTCATTCATTCAAAAAAGTGATTTGCTATATCTTATACATCAAAATTAGGATAGTATGTGATTTTGACCATACGTTCGGTATAGTTAAAACAAATAATACTATATGATACTATATATGGCTTTTGCTTTAATCGATGTATCCTGGAACACGCTGAAAAACTAGACAAATTAATAACAAAACTCATGAATAAGAAACGAGATATTACTGAGGTCTATTACAGGTTTTAGTCTTTCTTAGTTTTTCAATGGGCAGTGAATCCCACAATGCAGAAGTAGTGTGAGAATATCGGACAATTTGAACAAATAATCATCAAAATGGTTAACGAGGAACACGATATTAGGTCTATTACAATTTTTAATCTTCTTATACTAATTTCTGAATGGTTGGTAAATCACACACAATGCAAAAGTAACGTGATAATATTGAAGCTAATCCTAACAAATGGGCAATATGTCATTTCTTAAAAGCACTTAACATATACCACACAAAAACAAGACTTGGTCGACAAAATTTAGTACAAAAAAAAACAAAGACAATTATCATGCCAAGACATTAAAGGCAGTAATGTTAGCTGAAGAATCGTCCCCAGAACAAAAGTGATTAAGCCCTTCATTATTCTACTGTTAATCTAAATCTTTTTATTTTGGTTTTATTAATATGCCAAAAAAGCAATTATTTTTGATGCACCTATATGAGTTAATAAGATCTTGGGACAAATGGATGACACATCACTAGTCTGTGAGACTATGGGTCAAATCGGCTATTTATTTACCCAAGTCCATGAGCGGTCTGCATGGTTGGCGCGGTGGATAAGACCTTCAACCACAAGGTTCCAGGTTCGATCCCCGCCTCAGTCGAGATTTGAACATTTGTGTGACCTTCTTTTCTGCCAACCTAACTTCAGAGGTCGGTAATGAGTACAAGCTTTGGGTCGGAGCTAACCTGCGACTGATTTGAGTCCCATCCAGGGGGGTTCAAAGACTCTCATCCGTTTAATACTACAAGGACTGGAGATAAAAGCGGACCACCAGGCTTGGTAAAGGGATATAGCATAAAAGATCTAACGGTCACTGAATGCAGTGACTCGAAAATGCATAGGGGTTAGGGTTGGGATCAGATTGCAACTCGGTTTAATTTAATTACCTTAGTACATCCGCCACCCCCCCCCCCCTCTTGCTAGATTTCTAGATAAACACCCGGGTCCCCGGAGTAGCTGTTTTAAGTAATTTATAAACAACCGAATAAAGATATTCCGATTGGATGTGGACGTCGTTTTTCCAATTGGTCCCCTGGGGCAAAAAAGCGTGTTTTTTTTTTCATTTGAATGCATTTTGAAAAAAACATTTGATAATTTTTTTTATTTCCTTCTTGCCCATTTAAATAAAACTAACTTTGCTGCCTGACAGGACTCTATGACTTGCCGGCCAGTCCTTCTTGGAGGTCTAAATTTAGATATTTTTACATTTTTAGAGGGGTTTTTATAAACCCGTGAAACAAACTACACTAATAAGGGTTTGAAGAACACTGTCAAACTACTGCAGCACTTACTAATACTTGGATTAAGCTAGTTTAGTATTACCAGTGACGAACTCCAAAGCCTGCAATCTGATTGGCTTATCTAAGAGGGATCTATGGGTAACAAAAAAAAGAGCCTTTTTTCCCTCCAAATAAATAGATTTTCTACAAGTTCCTTAAAAACAACTCGACTTTGACTTGAATTCAAACGAAATATTTTGGATGACTTTCCTGTAAATTAAACTTAAAACATTTCGACAACGACGGTCAACGCTTAAAAAAAAATATTTTTTGGTCGTTTTAGTCGGTATTGTTATTGATGTTGTTAGTTGTTGTTTCACTATTTTAAATTCATTTTGTATGACAGCTTTTTGTTTCTTTTCAATTTCTATTTAAATTTGTTACAGTTTTGCGTTTCATTATGCATCTTCTCGCCACAAAATTTCAAAATTGCAATTGACAGAAGCGACTCAAAATCTTAAGAATGTTTTGTTTTGTCAGCGTAATTAAATTAGTCTGAAGTATCTGGACTCCCTCAAGGATTTTAAATACCTTAAAATAGAAAAACGATATGAATTACAATTTTAAACTTTACGGAAAAGAACTAAAAATATCACATGAAATTTTCAGTTCCGCCAAGACAATCAAAACTTTCTTGCGGCTACATGGAAAGCCAATCACGTAACGCTCGATAAAAACAGACACCAACTGTGCAGTTCTTTCCAATAAAAGTTGTATTAAAAAAAAAGCTTAAGTAGACAACTCCCTAAAAGACTAAAACGAAGCTAGTCACATGCATGGTTTAAGCTTATTATTAAAACTATTTTTTTCATAAGCATCTCGATGTAAACAAGACTCTACTTTTCAAATGCGCGGCATTCACAAAGGACAATACCTACTGAAAATTTGAATTTTAAAAGGAGGCCGAACAAAATTGTCTCAGACGGGAAGATTCTTAGCTTTAATCCATACTTAAACATCAACATTTATACATCATGACCGCTTGGCTAGTTTCAAAACCATTCTGTTTGTTCAAGAAATTATACAGCTCAATTTCTAATCAATCAAGTGCAAATAGAAATGTCGGTTGAAGCTTCTCGGAAGTAGCTTGGTTCTGACTTCTTGACAACATCTGTTTGCCAGGAATATTATTTCAGCCGTTCAAAGTAAATGGTCAGTTCTACACTCATTATTGACAAGAATTTGAAAGGTTATACGTAATTGTGTTTTGTTTAAATTCTAGATGGATGACACGCGCGCAACGTTGCACACCCTCTTGCTTATTCAGTTCAATTCAGATTGTTATCGATAACCTATTTACTATCATACAACGTCCGGGTCACTGAGCTTTACAGGAAAAGGAACTCAATCAAAAACCCTACCATTATCAAATAACTCCTGTTTTTAATAGAGAAAACCTTTTTGCCGGCACGCAAAGCCTTTTCTATTAAAATATGCAACTGATTCTTTTTTTGTGAAATTAAAACCCTTAATCGTTTGAGCAAACGGCTTATATATTGGAAAGTGTTTATTTTAACTCCGTGTTGGCGTGGAGATAAAAACAAAATATTCTGTTACAAAACTGTTCCGTAGACTGCACTCAGAT
>JAOEHV020056519.1:0-16871 GCA_025447995.2 Isaurus tuberculatus
CTCAAATTGTTGAAAAAAATAAGAACATTGAGCCTGGGCAAAATTTTACTGGTTCTTAATAAAAAAAAGTGTAGGTTATTCACATTGAATAAGACTTTAACTGCAAGATAGTAAACATGAAAATTTCTTCTTATTTGAGCATAAGAAAACCTTGAAGCAAGGTATATAGAGAATGAAAAAGAAAGCCAATATCTAACCAAACTGTGATACTTTAACTGAAATGAAAGTTTACTTGGTAAGACTTGATATAGGGAATGAATTGGGAGTCACGTGTGGTACTCTTAAAAACCACAACAAATCTCTACTCATTTTCCAATCCTTTGACTGGTAAATTAGAGTATTGCAATACGGCTACAGTTGAGATGTGCCAAGATGTAGAATCACGTGACTAGTTTTCCAATTCGAACACAATTTCGATGCAGACAACTACCGTGATGTGTTGGTGCTTGAACAACACACATTAGCAGACTTCCAGACTTAGTTCCAATTTGCTGCTGATTCAGACTTGGTAACAATCTGTCCGATCTGTTCCAAACCTCACCAGCCGGAACTATCATTAAACAGGCGTGGGTGCATACTAACTGAGTTATGGGTGTATTGGCAACTCATTGGACGAAACGTCGCATTTCATAAATGAAACGTTTCTTTTAGAAACTTGGTATTGTGTATGCTTCAACATATTTCCTGAAGCGGAAAGTTGATTTTATAAACTTATTTACGAAAAGCATTGTTACCTCATCTTTATTACCGCAGTGTAAGTTTTAACTTTTGTTAAACTAAAATGGAAAAAAACATCAGACGATATTCGGCTTAATTAAGAAAATGAAATTCAGCTAAAGGTACAAGCAGTGGAAGGAGAACCCTTGACCAACTGATTACCGGGAATAAGAGAGCGACGGCTTTGATTTCCGTCGGCAACTAGTCAAGTATTTACATCAACTTGAAAAAAAAAATGCATTAAAGCCCCATTTACACTACAGAAAAAACCTGGTCCGGACCCATGTTTTCATGAAACGTGTCCGGACCCACTTTTTTCTGATTTTGGGGCCATAGGCGGCTATGGCCCCAAAACCGAGAAAAAACGAGTCGAACCCCTTTTGCTATTCAAAAGCGCTGTGTAAACGTATCTTCGTATAAAAATCCTGTCCGGACACCGAAAATCAGCAGTGTAAACAGTGTACAAATCTCGAGGCCTTAGGGTTCTTTTCGATTATAAACCAACCTGATTGTTACCCGTGTAAACGGTTTAAAAAAATTGGTCCGGACCACCTTTTAATGGGTCCGGACCAAGTTTTTTCTGTAGTGGAAATGGGGCTTAAGTGAAGTGTAGTTGCTATACGGAACACTCACTAAATGTACAACCATCTAAAATGGTCATCTTCCCTAAGGTTTTTTTTTCTATAGATGAATTATATTCTAGACGGACACATCTCTAAGGCCGGCAATTAGTAAATTTGGTGATGTCCGCTTTAGAGAAAATTCAATGCATTCGTCTTTGTGCAAGTCTTCTTATGTGGACCGACTTGGACTCAAATATGTTGTGAAAAAGTCTCCATGCCCTAGATCTTGAATTTATTAATTTTTCACGATCACATTTATTTTTGAAACATTAGCTCGATTAGGGTTAAATGGAGCCGAAAATCGAAACAAACTTGCTACCACAAGGAATTTTTTATATTTATCAGTCTTTTCAAAATTATAATCAGTATAAACACTTAATCGCATTTTCTCTGTTTAATTTTATAAGGATGAGAAGAATCAGATATTGACAAGTAACATCTGGGTTCGACAGGTGAGAAATTTTGTTTTTGCAAAAATTTAATAAGTGGGTATTCTCAGATTATCATTACAGTGAGAATTCGCGGAGAGTCGTTTTTATAATTCGTTGGCGCGTCACTGACAGGCAACTAAAGCGAACAATCCTTTTTTTATAATGTCCGTATAGTTGTGATTGTCGTTTGAGGTACAATACAATACAATACATGTACAATATACTTTATTGAACACTCCCGGCCATAGGGGCTTTTCAGTGACAATGTACTTATACAGTTGTAAAACATATTAAATTAGTAATAATAGTTCTTTCTCTAAACAATAGTTTTTATTTTCTGTACTTGCATTTAAATTAACTCATTAGTATGTAAGTAAGTTGTTTACATATAATATTCATTTGAGCTTGATAATGGCGTCAGTAGGATGCCGAAACGTTGCTTTAATATATTTTCGCTAATTATCTTGTTAAAAAGTTTATCTCGATCTTCCTTAATTCACAATAATAGTAATAATAATTTTAAACAAATAAATGTTAAAATATATTAAAACTCCTAAAAATACAATAAAAATTAACTATTTAAAAATTCTTTTAAAAGGTGTTTCCTCAAATTACTTTTAAAACTTGCGACATTATTACACAGTTTTAACTAGTTGGCAAATTGTTCCATATATTTACTACGCGATAAGAAAAGGATCTTTGGCCTGTTGTGGTCTCAAAGAGAGGGATGTTTAACAATTGGGAGTTTCTAGTGTTTCTTTACTAACATCCCCTCTACTTGATAAACTTGTTACATAAATAGTTCGGGGTAAGGCCAGTCATACATTTAAAAGCAGGTATTGCATCACGATAAAATAAGTACGTTTTGACTGGTAGCCATTTATGGCTCTTAAGTACTGGTGTAATGTGGTCATGAGGTAATATTAAGCTGTGGTTTTGTAGAGACTGTTTCTTTTTTTAATTATTATTATTTTTTTTGCGAAGTTGAGATTCAAAACCTTTTTTTTTGTTATCACAAGAACTTCCTTGGATTTGTGACTGGTTACCTACTCTCTCCCCCATCTTTCTCCGGCACTCCATCACCACTCATATTCAAGATTTGTTCTCTAGACAAAAAGAAACTATAGCACAATTAGCAATCGAGTAATTTTATTAAAACCGGGACAAAAAAATGAAAAAAAAAGTTGCATAATTTTAAAATTGACTTATTCCTGTTAATGGTTTGGTTTCTCTTTTGACCGCTTTAAAATTTTTTGATTAATGATTAAAACCCTCTGGGTGTGGGTGGGGTCGGTTTAATGGAGGAAGGGTAGCAGTTTATATTTATTAGTATTAATAATAGATTTCTAACTGATTTTTTAGGTATGGAACAACCCACTCCTGACCTGGAATGCGTCTCGTTATGCCGGAGTAGACACAGTAAACGTTGACCCCAAACGAGTTTGGCTACCAGATCTCGTATTGTACAACAAGTAGGTTTAAAGAGAGAAAAAAGTTAAATGAAACTAGTAAGGAATTTAGCAGTCGCCGTGAACAGAAAATAACTGATTGTACAAATTTGATGATATATAAGGAGCGGGATTTATATACGGGCGATTAAGGTTCAAACACACGATTCGGACTTTTGAATGGATTTGCCAGTTTTTTAAATTTCAGTTTATTTATTTTGCACTAAAAATTAAGGCAAGGAAGCTCACAAAGAAACCAAGAGACTTATAAGAGATGTGGGTTTCCTAAAACATATATTTACATAATATTAGCGTACAGACGTTTTAATAAGATTAAGAATAGTTTAGGTTAAAAAAAGCACACAAAAACAAACGAACACAAGTGCACAACACGCAGAGTTACAATAATAATTACGATAAGGAGGAGAATTTAACGAATTTGAGCTTAGTCTTAATCCATTTCCTCCTCCATGAATTTCAAGTCTTTTTTTTCCTTTTCAGTTTTTTTATTACTTTTCCCAATTGACAAAATTACGGATTACAATCACAATATAATATTAAGCAAACAAAAAAACAAAAAGGCAATTTACAAGAACAAACTTTGGTTCATTTGCAAGAACTGTTGAAAACACGTCCGTTCGCCATGATCGTTAACGCCGACTTTTGAATGAATTTGTCCCTTTGTCCTCGGGTTACCCAAAGGGACAAATTCACCACGCTTCAATAGCCAATTGTTCTGCCTTCCAATAGTTTGGATTTTAAACTTGGGACGGGGATTGCTAAATTACAGCACTGAAAAACTCCTTTATGGTTTTTGTTATATTTGTCGAATATAAACTATCTTATCTTCTTATATTAAACATACGCTCAATATTGTCTTTCAGTCTGAGAAATTTGGCGCTCGTATATACACGCTATGCAAACGAGCGTCTCCTTAAAGAGATTGGTAACGAGTTTGCACGAAATCGAGGTCGGTTAGTCTTGCAATCACTCCATTTTGAGCATTTAGCATTGTGAGATATGTTGTAAGACTGTTTTTCCATCGAAATGATCACAAACTCACAGAATTATACGCTTATATTCCGGGTTCTTCACTCGGTGGAAGAGACCCAAGTAATTTGAAAGTTGATGAGTTGAAATTCTGGCTAAAATGCAAAGGAGATCCGGCGAAGGGCTTGAAGACGAAAGCACAACTTGTGAAGCGGTAAGTTCGTTGTTCTCTACCCTTGAAATGTGGCTTAACTACAATCAAAGTGCATATTTTTGATGCATAAAAAAAATTAGGCACTTGACTTCATGGCGGAATAGCGATGACTGACCGACCTCGATTTCGTGCAAATTCATCACCAGTCTTTTTTTGGAGACGCTCGTTTTGCATAGCGTGTATAAATATCTGCAGCTTACCATTCCCAACCTTTGTCTGGTTAAAATTTTAGGAAGCTTATCAAAATTTATTATTCTTTTTTGTTCATCATAGTGCTGATGATATGTTCGGAGGAGGAATGGACAAATTTGAGATGCGAGTTGTGTTGAATTCAAACGGACGAAATATGTGGCTCGCTCCTCATATCTTCAAGAGTTCGTGCAAGATTGATGTTAAGTATTTCCCCTTTGACGAGCAAAGGTATGCTAATTCTCTGTTGTTTCCACCTGGTTAAAGTTTTTACAAAACGTATGATTAAAAAAAAGTAAATAGTTATAAACATTGCATTTTATAACATCGTAAGCAAAGATTGAAAACAGCTCAGATACAGTTGATTTTTTTCAAGAATTTTGGGGATAAGAATCCAAATTACTATCATCACCGCGTACTGCCAACATCATCATAACCATCATACGTAATCACCATCATCAGCGCCTCCAATTAGCTATTGCCATCGCCATCAACCCCTACACAATCATTGACATCACTCAAACGTTTGCCCGCGGTGTTTGTTTTTAATGTTTTTACAACAACGCCGATTTAAACGCATCCTTGTTGTAGTAAGTTGAAACTTGCGTTTCAACTCCAAAATAATTTCTTTCATACGGAACCTAGTCGCTCACAGGATCCGTTGTTTATTTTCGACTTCTCTAGTGTTAAGCCATTGACTCCCCCCGGATAGGATACTAATCCTTCGCAAGTAAGGCATTGCTCGGGGAGAAGTGCTCTGCTGTTGTGGTCACCCTGCTATATAGACTGGCTAAGGGCCATTTATTGGTTGCTCTTTAATTGGGGTTTGGGTGGAGAACTGTACGAAATGTTGAACCGCGAACAACTTATACAAAAACAGTTATTCAATTTTTTTGTGTGTGTACAGATGTCCAATGAAGTTTGGCTCTTGGACATATGATGGCTTTCGCTTAGACCTCCACAATGTTGGGGACTCAGCCGACTTGGACAAATATGTATCGAGCGGAGAATGGGACCTAATTGCAATCCCTGCAAAGAGGAATGAAATCTATTACCCATGCTGCCCTGAGCACTATCCAGACATTACATACACTGTGATCATAAGACGAAGAACCCTGTTCTATTTTATTAATCTGATCATTCCATGTCTTCTCATAACCATATTAACAATACTTTCTTTTTATCTACCACCTGAGTCGGGAGAGAGAGTAACTCTTGTGATCACAATCTTGCTGGCCATGACGGTGTTTTTGTTATTAGTAGCCGAGAGCATGCCGCCAACATCAGAGGTTGTGCCACTCATTGGGATTTACTACACTGCAGCAATGTTTGAGATCTCGCTGTCCTTAGTGGCCACTTGTTTAACTCTTAAGCTTTACTATCGTCACCCGGCTTCGCCTAAAATGTCGCCGCGTTTTCGTCGGTTCGTGTTCGGATTTTTAGCCAAACTTCTTCGCATGAAAGTGAGTACGAAAACGAACGATGAATCTTCGACGTCACAAGAAGTTTTGGTCAATGCCGGGGCAACAAGCTTTAACTTTGAGTCGTCGCAGATGAAGGAATTAAGTTTCAGCGATGGAAAAGTCGGACGGGACATGTTAATGAATGGGAATAGCGTCGCTCTCAGTGATATTGAATCGCCCAAACAGCTGCGACATCACACGACAGGTGTCGGATACAAGAATGTTAGTCATGCGTCTGAGAGAATTCTCGAAGGGATTACAATAATGGCAAACCGGGTTTGCAAGCAAGAACAAGTCCAAGAAATTCAAGAAGAGTGGCAAATTGCGGCTATGATTATCGACAAAGCATTCTTCTGGTTGTTTATATTTATTATTGTTTCCTCGACAGTTGCGATATTTCTCTCCGCTCCGAGATGGTACAATTGATTCAAATTAAGAAATATAATCAATAATACAATTGAATACGAGTTGAAAAAAAAAATAGAACAGAAGTCCTCTTGTAATCATTGAGAGCAATCGAAAAAAGATGACAAGCCAAAAAGCACGAGTTAACAGTCAAGAATCATTCAGATTCAAGTTAAAAGATCTATTAAATGCGTTAAATTTGAGTTCTTTTTTAAAAAAGGAATCATGTAAAGAAAACACACATTTTATTAAAAAATGTAATTTTATTCATTATTTAAATCATTTATTTATCAACGTAAGTCTTTAGAATAAATTTACAGTCACACTACGTTTGTTCTGATATTACAAACAGAACTAATCTCTGATCTATTCTCCATCCACGGCAACCTTTAAGTGCTTCACAGCATCTGAAAAACTCTTCTCGAGACTGAGAATGAGACCTGTGAAAAGAAACAATGATTTCGATTTAATTTTGTTTCTAAATGAAATGGTCTGGGTCCTTCACATTAATGTATGTGAGCAATTATGGCATGCAGAAGCTGTAAAAAAGATGAAATTTAGGAAAGAGTCTCAGATATCGGGACAGTTCTTTAAATATGAACTATTAAGGCAAATCTGATGGGAGCGGATCAATCTGTTGTGCCAATCTAGGCTGCTACAAAGCATTTGTATTTAATTTGCATTTCATTACAAACGAGAAATGGGTTTAATTAAGTTTGAATTTATACCTTGATTATACGCAGTTTTTATAGGTACAGTAATTGAATGAGGCCGAGTCAAATTTCGAAAAAAAATCACGCGTCTTTTGGCCTAATTCGAATTAATTCCCCGACCGCAGCAACTGTGCCACGCAACTTAAAGGTTAACTACGACTATCGTGTGTATGAGTGCCACGCAACTTAAAGGTTAACTACGATTATCGTGTATGAGTGCATGCTGCAGTTATAGGGAAATATTAAACATCGTGGAACGATCTTCGCGGCTTTGTGTGCGATTGAAATAATTACAAAAAAGAAACTTCTGACATGTCTCTACAATACAGGTGTAGTAATGTTCCAGAAAAACTTGCCAGCTCCTAACATTTGTGCTTATTTGGTAAGAGCGCTGTTCCTATATCCCGACTTTTTTCAACGTTTTCTTAAATAGTCTTGTATCTTTAACAGATCGTTTCACGACAACAAAACTAACTAACAGTACTAACATAAATCGTATTGACGACGCAAATAATAAGATGATGCAACTAATAAAAAATTTATCGACTGCTTAATTGTTAAAATATCAAAATCATAAAGCTAATGGCGAGTGTTGGACAAGTAATTGATAAAACTGTCTAGATATATTAAATTGTTGGTAATTTTATCGTTCTTTTTTGCAGTCTTTTTAATGAATCTTTTACCGTTATTAGGAGGATGTAAATATAGCTTCTGGTATTATTTATTTGAACCAATTCCGTCAAGGATGTAAACTAGTTACTATCCTGCAAGCAGAGGTCTCCAATGACGTTCTCACGTAAAACGACAGTCTGTTAAACATAAAAGATCTATTCCGCAGGGGAATAAGTATTTAATGCTTTTCAAAAAAAAAAAAAAAAAGGAAAACAAAAGATTGGTATTGGTGTCTGACCTGTGTTTGATTCACTTGTTGCTATCACGCTTACAACAATTGGAAGGTAGTTGAAGTGAACAACCTATGAAATAAATACAAAAATAATACAAACTTGTAATTATTAACTTAAAGTAATATGGATCCTAGTGATAACATGAATTACACACACACACACACATATATATGTATATAATAACAAAGATAAAATTATAAAAATGAAAAATGTAATTTCTTAGAATAACATGCGTAATGATATTCCTTGAGGATACTAATGGAACAATATAAAATGCAAATAAAAACGATAATAATAATAATAAAAAATAATAATAAGAAGAAGAATAAAGAAAACGAAGAATAAAAGATTTAAAGAATAGGGATAACAATAATGGCTTTTGTGATAATGATATTACTGATACTGGTTGTTATGGTAACTGAGATTTGATAAATTAAAAGAAAAAAGTAGGAAGACTAAGTTTTTAGTTCATTCATTCAATGACAGTCATAGGTACGTATTTTGAAGAAAGTGAAGATTTTTCCAACAAATAATTTATAATGATAGAAAATTTGAAGTATTCTGATATAAGTTCATCGACATAACATAACTTCCTGAAGTGGAGTGGAGAAGGAAAATCCAAACCTTGGGAATGGAACTCATTAAACCAGTGAGAAGCAAAATGTGACCCCACCTTGCTAACTAACTAGACCATAGATTAAACTGACAATGAGAAAACTAAGATAACTTGCTATATATTATTGATTATAATGACAAACCTCAACTGCAATTCAAGGTCACAGTAGAGACTGAAGTCAACTAAATAACAGCACTAGAGATCTGTAATTAAGCTATCTTTACAACAAAAGATTCCCTACCAACAAAGGGATTTTGAAGATTTATAACTTTAATTTTGAACATATTTCCGTGTCATTTCATGTCACTTGTTCTCACCTGATAAGAAGGGAAGGTACAGATTATGTTCTTGTTCTTTGACAATCCCAGTTTACTAGCCTGAAAACCGACATGGCAATCATAAAATTATGATCAAGCTGGTACTTTAAACACATGTTATTAAAATCATTTCTCGTCCCATGCTGTCTCTAAACTCAGCAATGTTGAACATGGTTGTAAGGAGTGTAAAGGGCAAAAAGTTCATGAAAGATTTGCTCTAACAAACGGTTAAAGTTTAAATTATCTGCTCTTTTGATACTAACTTTTGATACTAACAAAACCAAAAATTTCAACTTTGAGTTGCTTATCTGAATTGTACCTTCTTGATGATACAATTCATTAGTTTCATCAAAAAAGTACTAGTCTTGATGAGAAAGATATGTCACAGAGATGTTTCTTAACCAAAACACCCTAAAACTCCACTCTCCCAGGCCATAGTCTTTTCGAGAGTAGCTTTTTGAAGCAGTTTAGACTATTAAAAGTACCCACAGTGCTTATAACCATTTCATGAAGTGGGGCATTAGGCCATTTTGGAACAGCCTCTGTCAAAAACTGATATCATTTATAACTTTTTTATTGAAACAGAAAAATACAATGACTCACTTAAATATGAGGCACAAAGTTTTTTTGAAGAGAAACTTGACTCAAACATGTAGTAACCAATCTAGGCCACCAGTGTTAATTAATTTACCTACATCTTTTTACAAACCTAGTGGCCATTGAGGATAAATCTGGTTTCTGTAGTTTTAAGTGAATGAGAGTCTGTTTGACTCCCCCTGGTCAGGACACTATTCCATCACAGCTCCCAGCCAAAACTGGTACTTATTTATGAACCTCAAAGAATGGAAAGCTGAGTAAGCTTTGGAAGAAAAGAAGATCACACAAATGTTCAAATTTTGGCAAAGCTGGGAACCTTTTGGCTTATTAATTGTAACCACCACAACACCTACCACCATAAAACAATTTTTAAAAAATTCATTCTGTTTGTTAAATAAAATGTGAATGTCTAAATGCTTTGGTTTGGGCACAGACTTTTAGCAGAACTCGTTGAAATAAATTGAACAGATTGTGCTTACTTAACCATTTTATCAACTATAAAATGTTAAAACAAGTTATTACTAGTCATTACAGAATTGACATAAAGCTAAATCTTCTGTTAAAAATACCTGTTCTGTTGCTGTCGCAAATGTGGCTAGGAAACTTGGCCTTAAGGCACAAGATGGCACCCTAGAATCTGCCACTAAAACATAAAGTATATTATTTGATATTTGTCTAATAATTTTTGTTTCATATATGTTTATAAAAACAAAAATGATTACACAACATTAACTAATTTGCTAAATTAAACTTTGTGACAAGATTAAATAGAACTTCTGATACTTCACTAGAGTGTATGATAGTTCCTCTTTTTCAAAGGCCACAAACCTGAGGCAAGTCATAAAAAGAGACAATGTCTAAACCGTTCAATAATTCAAGAAAATAAATAAGACAATAGTGAGGCATTGACATTAGACAATAAATTGTACAGCAATATTTATAAAATTTCATGTTGCATATTTCACCTCACTAACAAAAGTTTACCCTTTTTTACAATTCTTTATGGAATGCTAAATTAAGTCATTTTTTATTCTAAAATTGGAGCAGTAAATTTGCTCAATTGATTAGTGTGAAAATGGAGTGGACAGTGGACTCCTTCCTCTGGGCAGATCAGTGTAAATAATAAAGAAATTTGTCCTATAGCTATGATCAGACGTTTTTGAGATCAACTCGAAAGTTAAATCTTCGTCCCTATAAACTCAAAAAATAAAACAACTGAATAGCATGATTTCAAACTTTACCTTTCACGATTGGAACTCCGTCTCTGTCTGTAACGATTATAGCTAACAGTCCATCGTACCTTGCAATAAATGTGTATGATAAGTTTAGTAGTTTTAAAAATTATTGGAGTCTCGTGACATATAGGTCATGGATTACAAAACTTTTTTTACCTTGACAGAACATCCTCGAAATATTGGTGAATTGCCTGTGTGATGAATTAAGTTGTTAAGGTTAATAAATACATTTGTAAACAGCAGAAGAACAAGGAAATCTCCAATCTACAAATCAAAAAAATACTTACTTCAGCCATCTTTGTTATGCTCGAAGAAGACTGGTTCGACTTGAACTTTCTGTTCTGGTCTCGTGACTGTAATATTAGGTTCCCAGGGGGGTGGTGGGAGCATTGACTTCCGCACCCTGCCCCCCTATTAATGAAAAAGCCTTCTTGCCGCGTTGTTTGAAAAAGGCACTGGGCATAAGACCAACGTAAAAAAAAAAAAACATGGCTGAGTTTCTTTCCATTTTCTTCGCTTTTTGCGAGATGTGGGTGAATGATCGAAAAGTTTTATGATGATTACTGACCATTCAATTTGTAAACATGGATGAGTTGGTTCCCGATTTAAGGTTTGCCTTAAAGGACACAGTTGAACATCATTCTGCCAACTCGGACACTACAATTTGTACTCTCGATTCTCCGTGTGCAACGCCCGATCCAGTAAAAAAACAACCGAAAAAGAGACGCGGCAGAAAACGGAGATCAGATAATCCACCACCGTGGGATTGTGCAAAAGATGGCGAAGAAAGTAATGATTCAATAGAAGAAGCAGTGAAGGATTACGTTGAAAATATCACGATGTGTCAGAGTGAGTCTGATGACGAGGTTCTTGTAACCAAACCTCTCTCATCTCTTAGATTTTTACCTTACAATCCCTTACTGGAACGAGCTGAAAGTGATTCATTCAGTGAAAATTTTATAAGTCTTTCAAAAATGAGAACGAAGCGTAAAAGAAAACTCAAGAGAATTTCCCTTCAGTCAAATATTGCGAACCAAACTTTAATGGATTTTTCCCCAACTTGTAACGTGAAAGCTCCGAGACGACGGGCGCGAAGACCTCGGACCGGCAAGTACCCTAAACGTGATCTTAGTGCTGATAATGAATCTATGCCGATGGATATAAATGGATTTCAGAGCTCGAGATCTGTAGAACTTTTCGGTGAATCAGATACTACATTTCAAGGTGTCGATGGTGCCACGGGATATGGTCACCAAGGTCAAGCCGGACAGTGCCTCAGTCCCCAAAGTGACAGCTCCTATACAGATAGTGACGGCTTTCTGACAACAGACGAAGGTAGACTGGCTGACGATGAAAAGGATGCAGAAAGTTGCTGGGAGGCAGATGTAGAGATTGTTCCTTGGTGGGACGAAAAATCGCAAGAAGATGTTGAGGAAGAGAAATTTCAGCAAATTCTTAATGGAGTTTTTCATTATACAGGGGACCTAGATGGTAAAGGAGATTACTGGAAGAGAAAGGATGGGGGTATGTTGTTGTATTAATGGGCTGAACCAACATCTTCATGCTTTTTAGGCCCCATAGTAAATATGGAGGCAAATCAATCTGGTTAAGTGTATTTGCTTACTCACCAGAAAAGCTTTTCTCTGTAGTTGCAATTAGTCAATAGTCTTATTACAGTTTTATTTGTTTATTTGTTTTTGTTTTCCTTTTTTGATATCGATTGTTCTTACATTGTTGTATGTTAGATTTTTTTTAATCTATTTATATTTTGTAAATAATTAGCACGTACACGTTGAAATGAGCCTTGGCTCATTTGTGTTTATGTGAATAAAAATACTGCTACTACTACTACTACTACTATATTAAATTTTAGTTATGAGTGAGCATGCTAGTCCACAAATAAATGGTTTTTGTGGAATTACACATAGCTCATTTCTATTCAGAATATTAGCAAAAAACTTTTTCTGAATCAATTATTTTGATAAAGTATATTTGTGCTGTGCTGTGCTAAGTTGTAAGATCTTTTTTGGAGACAAAAAGCCACTTCATGGATGTACTGCAAGTAAACCATTATTATTATAATTATTATTAAATTGTTATTTTATGCAGTTTTTTGGGCAACTAAATTTACTGAAATTTCCAGTTCTAGTTGTTTTTATATTTTAATTCAGACATGCTTGTCTTCTTTAACAGGATTCACTTCTAGACTTAAAAGGATAAAGGATAATGGGACATTTCAGGTAGTCCATTCATTTTTATTTACAACCAAAATTATCTATGAACACTCAGTTTTGAATCTTGGGAAGACCTAATTTAAGGGAAAGAATGAATTCTAAAAAAATTTTGGACAATTTTACTATTAAAGTACTAATTACTTTAATACTATAATTTGTTATTCATGTGACAAATTTGTAATAGGCAAAGCTATGTTCCAGCAAGGTTGTGGGACGTCTTTTGTTTTTAATAAAATACTTGCTCTTATTTTATTATTTATCTTATAGTATTTTATGTTGTTGTTGGTCGAAATGTGTTGATAGATTCAATTTAAGCCTAGTTCAGACATAGGTGATTTAAAGAGTTGCAACTACAGTAGTCCTACCACTTTTTGATAGAAGAGGTGTTATACTGTAGTTCAGTTATAATTATAATTGCTGCAAATTGGCTGCTTAGGTGAGATTTTTAAATCAGTTTATTCAACCCAACTTTTTTTGATAACATTATTTAATGTCTCAATTTGAAGGGTGATAAGTGTTCAGTTCTTGTTGATGCAAACAGAAGGATTGATAAGTTTTTGAAAGATCCAGTTAGGATTGAGTAAGTATCAACTTGTAAATATTGTATTTATTTGATAAAATTTAAAGATATAAAAAAATTATTGAGATTTTGATATGTCCTTCACTTCTACCAAAATATGGGTTATTGTGATGTGCTGTGTTGATTCTAAAATCATGTAAAGCTGGTGCTTTTAATTTATAGAATCTTGTAAAGTTGTTTGAGGAAAGAGGGAAAATTCTTGTTTGATTTTGAAAGTTATTTGCCTGAAACAGCCTAAAGGTAATCCAAGTTTTAAGTAACTCTTCCATTATTTTGATTGATTTGGCAACTTTTTCTGAATTGTATTTACTGTCACTGGCTTCCCAGGTTTCACCACCAAATGGTTTGTGATTCCATAATGATAAACTCTTTCAAAAATTCTGTACAGCTACCAACTTAAGGGTGCCTTTTCCATATATTTTTTTATGTGCATGACCTATAGCTAGCACTGTAATTACCTTAAATTTCAGCTTTTCAGCACAAGAAGTATTTAACAGGCTGAACACTAGTCAAATTATGTGCAGCTGTTTTAGAATGCCAGTTGGAATTGATTCCGTATTAAACTATTTGAAATGTCTAAAAACTTGGGGTTCTTATCAGTTTCTTTATTTAAATAGAACATTTAGAATCTTGCATTTTTAGTGCAGTACAGTAAATCATGACTTTATTCATTTTACTCTTTTATAAACTTATTAAAAATTACTTGTATTTATCTTATTTACAGGTTTGCAATTTCAGTGAAATCAGAAAAGGAAAGAGATCAGGTGAATACTATTTTTAGATTATTTTTTATCTACCATACTCCTTGTTCTAATTTCATTTTTGGCCAGTGCCTTAATGGGAATTTAATGCATTACAGTGTCAGATGATACAATGCTTGACAGAGGGTCCCATATTTTTCTCCCCCTTTAAAAAAAAGAAACCTGTATGCGGTGATATGCTTGTGTCAGACTAAACTCATACCACTTGTTGTAATGAGAAATAGCAGTTGACTGTTAATAAGTCAACCACTTAAAAAATTTGAGCAAGAGTGACACTCTTATATTTCTAAAGGAAAAAAAAAAGTAAGCTTGGAAACATCTGGCAAGCAACATAATCCAAAAAAGGAGTCATAAATTTGTTTTCAGAAGCTTTGATTGGCTTTGATATTGTTGTAAGAGGGTTTTTAAAAATCCCTATTTTGGCCGGAAGACTTAAGTAATCTGCTTAGCAAACCTCCTTCCAATTTAATGCTAAAAGTGTAAAGAGCTTTGACTAATGAATTACAGTTATAATTATGAACAACCAATTTATTTTATATAATTAGTTAGTGGGTAGCTTTGATTGAGAGGATCTTTTAATAAGGTAGTCAGATTTTAATTTTTTTTGTGTTCATATAATTTATTTCCAAGTAAGCTATTGATAAAATGTATTTTTAGTTTTTATAAGTTTTGATATTCTTATCATTACTTTGTTTCCTACAGTTGCTTCAGTTGGCACCTCTCTACTCTCTCCAGTGCACCGTGAAGAACACTCCTAGAAGTGCTGTTATTTTCATGAAAACAAGGTATTCTTCAGTTTTGGAATCCAAATCACTAACAGTACTAGAACTTGTACCAAGTATCTAAAATGAGTGGAAGAAAGAGACTCCTTTGGGGACCATTGGGCCGGCAGCATTTATCTCTGGTTTCTTTAGTGATAAGTGGGTGATAGTTTTTGAGTTTTTGACTTTTGGGACATTAATTCATTGCAAGCTCCCAGCAGACAGTAGAACTCTTATTACTGATCTCATAAGGATTGTAGACTAGTTCAGCTTTGGTCCAAAGAAAGGTAACACAAATTTTCAGATCTTGGTAGAGCAGGGAATAGATAGAAGAACCTTGTGGTTGGAAGGTTTTAAGTTAGCAGAGCATTGCCTTGAAGATGTTGAAATAATTTAGAAAAAGCCATGCAAGTCATCTTAGACATAGATTAGATACAGTCTAGCTTAATTCAAGGAAGAAGAACAATTGCTACAATTTTCATCGCCAAGTAATTAGCGTCTTCACTGGTAATTGATTTGCTCTCTTTTTGAGTTGATCTCAAGGGAAGAGTGAGGAATCAGGTTGGCCTAGTAGTTATCACTCTTGCCTCCCATCACTACCGACCCGAGTTCGAATCCTAGGGCTCACATGGTGGCTGAGATTTCTTGATCTAAATCTAAATCTGAGGGTTTTTCTCTGGTTTTCCTCCTTCCATAGAATCGACTTTCACGCTGAAATCTGGCTCCTCCTTGGACGTAAAGATATGAAATAAAGTACTTCATATTTAATTATTAAATGATTTATTTATTTATAAGGGACATAAATCTAGTTTGACTATGAAAACATAATAGTTGAGAGTTCAGTTTTCTTTAAGGTTAGAAAAAGGTTTATATTTTCTCTACAGAAACACACATTTACCTGACAAGCAGGCACTCCGGAATTTTCTGGGCAGTGAATTAAAAGAAACGTAAGTTGTCTATACTAATTTTTCCTTATCACTTCAACCTCAACTATATTTCTGTTGTTTATACCATGGTGGTATTGGTGATGGTGATTGTGATAGTGATCAATGGTGATGATGATCGTAATGATGGTAATGGTGACAATGACTACGATGGTGATGATGACAGTGATGATAATGACAGTGACAATCAAGTCGATGGTGATGACAGTGGTGATGATGAAGATGACATAGTAACACGTGCCACCTCAGTTATTTATTGAACTTTTCGTTTCTTTAGATGTAAGAATAAAGGAATACATATGGCTGAAATTAAAAGGCGCAGAGAAAGTCCTCCATGGGAAGGTAATGCTTTTTTAGATTTTTATCATTGTTTGTTTAAGTTGTTGTAGAAAATGGGTATGGTAGTAAGTGGAAACAAATTTGAAACAACTGTAAATTTGAAAGTAGAACATCCTTAGAAATGCGGAAAGGAAACTTCTGAACGAAAGAAAACGGAAGTGAACAGAACGATTGACCATCTTAAACAAAAGCAACAGGATTTAATGCGCGATCTCTCAGAAAAGCTATCAGATGAAAAATTTTATAAAATCAAGACCTTCATCGATACGGCCCAACTACGCCAGCATGGGAGAAATTAAAACCCAACAACAGCGGAAGTTTGAGTCTCTCGTTCAAGAGAAAACGAAGATCACTTCAAATTCTACAACGCCATCCTTGCAGAACAAAAA
>JAOEHV020056629.1:0-13430 GCA_025447995.2 Isaurus tuberculatus
CAAAATGACCCAAAATCCGACCAAAACCATGGACTAACCCCTTACCTCGAAAATCCGACCAAAAAAAAAAGTTGACCAAATACCTCCAAAATGACCCAAAATCCGACCAAAACCATGGACTAACCCCTTACCTCAAAAATCCGACCAAAAAAAAGTTGGCCAATCACCCCTAAAATGACCAAAAATCCAACCAAAACCGTGGACTAACCCCTTACCTCAAAAATAAGAGAAAAAAAAAGTTGTAAAATCACTTCCAAAATTACCCAAAATCTGACCAAAACAATGGACTAGCTCGTTAGCTCAAATACGGTTGAAAACGTAATCAAAAGAATGGAATAACCAGTTGAATGATTTAAAATCCGACCAAATTAATCCATTGATTGACCTTTTGGTTTAAAATTTATGGAATTGCCGACCAAAAGCAGTAGTAACCCTTACCGTAATATTTTCTAAAATCTGACCATAACCTTGGACTAACCTTTTGCTTCAAATATGACCCAAAATCAGACCAAAACCATGGACTTACCTTTACCATAAATATGTACCAAATTCGGACGAAAACCACGGAGGGCCTCTTTCTTCAGATATGATCCAAAATTCCGGCTGGCTTCTGCGATTTTTAGTGTGAACTTTGCCTTGGTGGAATTTAATATTAGAAGACGTTATGAAGAATAATGTCGTGAACATTGTTTACTGCGGTTCAAGTGTACGTACGTACGTACGTGTTTACTGCGGTTCAAGTGTACGTACGTACGTACGTGTTTACTGCGGTTCAAGTGTACGTACGTACGTACGTAGTAGGTACGCGAGGTTTTATGCGTAACAAGATGTTCATCCACGCGCTGATCTAGATGTTGGACATTCTCACCGATTAAACTGGCAGCACAATCAGAATAAGATAATTTTTTTGGGCTTAAAATACCGTCTATTTAAACTGAATAAAGACTAATTAAATATTTGTTATTAATGCAATAGCCCCTAGTTATACAAAAATATACTTTTATTTTATGCTTTACAAATTCTTTGTTACTACAAAAATTGTTCTTTTCCATTTTATTCCGAGTTTCGTACTCCTAACTTTGCACCTCTCCTGTTGCATAAAGCAAACAAAAAAAAAATCATAAAATCTTATTCTATTTTGACAGAAAATGCCGTTGATATTTTTTATATATATCTCTGTTACTGGGTATTGCTACGGCACAAATATTTACACGCGCAGTCTGGCTAAACAAAAACAACCTTTTGAGAGCTAACTTAATTTGAAACTTTCTTCTTGACTATGTACTGAAATTTGCTTACATCTCTTTAAAATCTTACGTTTAGATTATTTTTTTTTCTAAATTCTACTTAGAGCTTTTTCCAGTTAAAAACTTAGTTTACATGTGTAAAGTTAAGATTGATAAAGTCACCAGTCTTGCTGAGAATGACTTCCGCGGTTTTTAGGGCTTTCTGTGCATGCTCCAAAGTGAATGCCTCAGAAGGGATAGCATCACCATGGTGAAAGTGTGGGTAGCGTGTCCATTCATAGTAATTCTTTAATTTGGCCGCCAGCAAAGGTATATCGGTTGGCGAATCTTCTAAGCTAGTTATTTCATAAGCTAAATTTAGCACGTCGTGGCTTTCCAGTTGGCTTTCACTCAGTCCGCAGGCAGCATACAAAGCACTCTTAAGAGCTTTTTCGGCAGCTTGTTGACAAAGAAAACAAACCAACGAATAGAAAGGTTCTTCTTTAGAAAGAACGTGCTTAGCAGCTCGTAGATCCTCGCGTGCTTGTCTCATCCAACGTCGAGCTTCTTTCCGCTTTGGGTTGTTAGCATTTGAAGATCCGTATGAAGAACTTTCAGGTTTATGCTTCTTAAAGGAGTTATAAGTCTTTCTCTCTTGCCTTGCTCTTTGATTCCATTGCTCAAACAAAGAACTAAAGTCATGCTCGTCTTTCTGGGCTTTTTCTTTTGTCTCGCGGTACTCTTCTCTCCATTTTGTTGGAAATAATCTTTCCATGCGCTCGATCTCCTGAAGAAGAAACTGCATTACATCGTTGGCGATATCACATCCGGGGTTCTTGTCCGGGTGCCAACGCAAGAACAGACGTTTGATCACTTTGCGTCGTTGATTCTCGGGTAGCTTCCAGGCTTCCCATAGTGCTTCTTTGATTTCTTTCTTAGCTTGCTCGAGCCGAGCATTTCTTGAGGCAGCCCTGGCGTTGCTGTCACTTGGATCTCCTGTAAAGATTGCAATCTCTCTTGAATCGGACAAAACAGGAATTTGTTCAGGATCAGCACCGGAGCGGTCAAACTTGTACAAGTCAAGTACACTGACCTCAACAAGTCGAGATGCACCTATATCAATGCGGTATCTCGCGCCAAAGTCGAATCTTCCACTTTCAGTGAGACGTTTGCGAGGGTTGACTTTACGTACGATCTTTGCGTATATGTAAAGTGGTTCACTGTCATCTATTTGTCCATCTGGAAGCCGCCTTTCTTTCTCATAGCCAACAATTTCTCCTTGGCGGAAGAAGTATGCAATATCTTGTTTGAGGAGGTAATGGTACATGACTGGAATTTCGGTACCGAGGGCTGGGTCTCGGCTGTCCATACTGTTTTTGTTGAGATCCTGGGCCACACCACAGCGGTCCAGGGACGGAAGTATCTCCTCTGGGGTTCTACAGGAAAGCATACCTTGGAGATAAATCTCCTTCTCAATGTGGTTCCCGATGAGGCGATTTACAAGGAAGCAGAGCTGAATATGAAGCGGACCCTCATCAGTGCCATGTCTAACAAACAGCTGCCATTGTTTCTTGTGTTCCTCTAGGAAGCAATCCTACAAATTTCAAACAATAACTTTTCAGAGTTCAAAAGGATGTTGCTTGATTTTAGAGCCAATGATGCAGCACGTATACGGTCTATATCCAAGTTGAACTCGTACATAAAAAGGATAAAAATATATCTTGAACCAAAACAGCAACGAAGCTATTTCTTTACTTTATACTCTAATGGTTATGTTTTGGAGTTTTATCATAATAAACATCTAACTGATCTAACTCGAAACACTGCATTTTTTCTATCAGAAGTTGATAACCTTTAAAGTTGAACACGACAAGAGGCTTGCTTTAATTTGGAATGACTTAAGTTCTACTTGAAAAATTCATACATCTGTCTACGTAAAGAAAAATGTTTCCTATGTTCACAAAAATTTCTGTCTTGAAATTTCATTATTTATATTTCACTTTAATTAAGCATTTTACTTCCCTATATACAAAAAACTAGAAATTAGCTTGAATGTCAAGTTGAGTTCTTGAGTTCAATTCCCGATTATTCCAAGGATTATACAAAATTTATATGAGGCCCTTTTTTGCCACAACGTTGGTGATCAATAACGAAAAATCTTAATATTTAGTGTCCTAAATGTTTTTAATGTTCCATCGTTTAAGTGCAGGGTTATAACCAGGTACTATGGTCTGTCAGCTGCAAGAAGACTTTGTTCTTAAGTCCCGTCAAAATTGTTTTGAACCCCAGGTGTTCAGCCAATAGAAGCCGTCAGGGTTAAAAGCCGACCAACACGATATAGTTTCTTTTATTGTAATTATTATTATCATTATTATAAAAGAGTATGTTATAACACAAACCTGTGCCTCCCTGCTATTAGGTATCGAGTTCCCCGTCTCTGAATGAATCAGGTGGGTTTCCAGTGATGCCATACAGGTGACGCGTACTGATGTAGCAAGGACATGGACTTGATCTCGAACCTCCTGAGGAACAGTCTTTGTCTGCCGCTGGTGTTTGATAACCCTAAGGATTCCACTAACCAGTTTTGGTGAAAGTAATAACTTTCGATAGCGTGCGATAAATGGGCATGCTTCGCCAACGGCATCTGCGATACAAATCTTATTCTTAGAACTTGGTTGAATTTCTTCGCGTAACAAACTATGGACAGTTTTGGCCTGAAGTCGAGTGGGAAGTAAGCCCAAAAGGAAAGTTAATCGGTCAGCAGTTAAATCTCCTTCCTTTGAAATGTCAACAAAATCACTGGTAAAGTCTTTCGCTCTCCTTTCGAACCCTGGGTAGTCATGAAATATAAGCTCGTTGGAAGGTTTCAAGTAACCGTCCTTGGTTGGCAGAAAAAGTTCTGTGAGGCTTGAGAGCATATTCTGAACTACAGGCTCTGTTTTGTCTTTAACCATGTCTGAGAGCGTAGAAAATAACCCTTGGGTTGCAAGTCTTGCGACTCTCTGTTCATTTGGTTCCATATGTTTGTCTTCACATTGCTCTTTTAATCGTTCTAAAACTTTAGCAAACTGACCTGGGGTCGGTTTTTCTTCTGCACCAATCCTCTTTAATACGTGCTCAAAGTGACCGTACTCTCGAGGTACTTTATAGAGGTAAGGCGGTAGCTCGACGGAAGTCTCAAAAGCAAGCTGACTGGCCTCCACAAACACTCGTCCTTCCTCGACAGGCACGCAGGGAATCTTCTGCAACATTTGACCAATGGCTAGGCAAGGTCTGGAACAAGAAGAAGTTGGTAGACTTTGGGCACAGGAAAAAGTTTCACCTTTAAAAAAATTAAAAATGTCGTAGACAACGTCGTGAATAAGCTCTCGTTGATTTTCGGGAGGATCTTTATGTACGTTGCCAGAGAAGTTTGACGACAGATTTTCGAGGTGTTTGATCACCTTGTCCAACGGTGCTTTGATTTCAATTCCTAGGTTTTCCAGGAGTAGTTTACAAGAGTCTCCCGAGGGGGGGACCGCCCAACTTGGGAGCAATGGCATACTTGTCCATACAAGCTTCTGATGTTCACAGGACAAGGATCCATGGAACTCGGTGAAAGGTGGACTAGACTCCTTGTCTTTGCAGTTCAACTGCGGAAATAAGTCTCTAAGTTCCTTGTCGGTTTGTTGCGTGATGACAAATTTAATGTGAGAAACGATGTGAAGAAAGCTTGGCTCGTGAAGAGACTCGTCGTACATAAGATATTCTGACAAAGCTCTCGACTTCATTTTAAGTGATTCGGAGGTTGGATCAAGTTCTGCAGCATCAGCAACATTCGTAGCATACTCTATAAACTCGTGCTGGTTAACTTTGTCCTTGAGCCCAACCTGCCTTAGCAAAGCTAGCCAACTAGTGTGATGAAATTCTTCGGGAGGAAAGCTGCTGTCTTGAAGCATAGCTTTGAAAACTTTGTTTTCTGGGTCGTAAAACTGATTTGCTGGGCAGAGAACGTCATATTCGTCCGGAAAAATGCTGATTGACGTTAGCGCTTTTATCAAGGCAGCTTTTTCGTTGGGTTTCTTGACAGCAACAAACAAAATGTCTTTAACATATTCAAGTAGAATAAATCGGCTCTCCTGCGGTATTGTTTCGAAGTTGGGAAGGAAATATTTGACAAAAACATCAACTCGAGAAATTTGTTGTACATCAAGAGCCTTGTAAAGAGGTTCGATCTCACTGACAGCTTGTAGCAGGACGCAACCCTCGTCCTCGAATCTTGCTTCAATTTTTTCAAGAGGAAAAGAAGGAAATGTTTCAATGACGAAACTGTTTTCATAGTCTCTGAGTCTTACATATCGTCCGTCAAAGGTTTTGTAGAAGGGAAGGGCTTTAAGCAAGGTTTTGTTGCTGTATACAGCAGTGACGTCTTCTTGAATAAAACGTAGCAGCTGAAAGATTTCGCTTTCTGTCAACGTATTTGCAATATCTTCTTTGCTCGATACAAACTGAAGCACTGTTAATAGATCTTGGCGAGAGTGCGGTCTTGCAAGATGAGGGGTCAGGATTTGGGAAATTTCTGTTTTATCCACATTTGGCATTACGGAGTAGTCTATTTCGGGACAGCCTATTTTACGAAGAATGTCACTCAACGTGTCATCGTAGAGAAGGCCAGTGAGATCAAGAATGGTCTTGCCAAGTGTTAGTGGAGCCAAGGTGTTACATGTGGTGGGTATGATGGGCCAGTCTTCTAAGACAAGCAAAACATGGCGGGCATCGTCTGCAGTGGCGTTCAAACTTGCTTGACACTCTTGATAACTAGTGTAAATGAGCTTCCACAACAAGGTTAACCACTCCTTAGTGGGTGATCCCTCCCAAGGGATGTGACGACCGCATGAATACATCCTCGGGGAGAGGATGTGCATCAGAAAAGGCTCAAACCGCAGAGTGTCAAAGCGCTTGATCACACCTGATCTCCATACAGACTCATTTGTTTTCCTTGTAAAGATATCCACAAGATCTCTGTGCATAAAGACATTTTTACTCATAGGCACAAGGTCTGAAAGCGTAGTAAAGAATACTGGGTTATCTGAGTTGAAATACCGGAGCACGCAATCTTCTGTTAGGAGCAGAGGAAGGCCATCTAGCTCCGAAATGAACTCTTTACTTTCGAGACAGTAGTTAATTATCATCAGAAGTTGACCAATTGTTTCTATCCTAGAACATTCGAGTGCTGTCGGGAGTTCTTCCAGTTCACACAGGGGGCTTCGAAGGAACGAAAGTACTGCCTTAGGTGTCATTAGCAGCACTTCGCATCCAGCTTCTTTGAAATAGGAGTAAAATTTTCCAGGAGAGGACACAAGAGGAAACCCAAGAGACAAGAGGAGATTTTCAAGTTCTGCACAGTAAACGTCACTAAAATAGGCTTCATTCTTTTGAAGGAGAGTCACTGGTGGCACCCATCTGCACAAAACTTTGCCGCTTCCACTTTGGTTTTGTCTTAGAGACCGAGAGGTTTGCTGCAAAGATTGTAAAGAGTTAAACACTTCATCCCTGCTGAATCCACGCACAATTGGGAGGACAGGTTTACTACCGGCTGAAATGTGTTTATACACTGCAACTGCTAGACATTTCCAATCACTGTGTACAATCTCTGGCAAAGGGAACAAACTATGATACCAGTTGAGCCCATAAAAGGCAACATCATTGTCTTCGAAATACCACGGCTCATCGATAGTGAGCCCAGTGATAATGAAACGTGCATTGACCAGTAGTTCAGCATAGGCAGATGGAATAACATGTAGCTTTAAGAAGTCGTTCCACTGCGAGCGCAGACCTTTTCCATCTTCATCGTGCCAAAGGTTACGTCTTGAATTGTCGAGAGAAAAGTGGCTGTTAATGTGAACGGGAAGTCCAGTTTCAACCGGGAGTGGCAAAAGACAGAAGGCCTTGTGCGGTCCTTTTCTCTGTGAATGCACTGGATGTTTCATTGAAGTGCTTCTTCCCTTCCAATCATAGCATCGAACACAAGCAGCAACGCCAGCTCGAGGAAGTAAGTTAAGCTTACTACTATCGTGAGTAAAATAGAGGTCTTCTTCTGTTTTATGTTGAATTCCGAGGCACTGGTAGATTAGCCATTCCTCAGCTTTATCAAATGAATCCTTTAAGATCATACTGTAGCACAACCCATGCCAGGGAATCTGCTGTGTTTGGAAATGCTTGTATCTTTGCACGTTGGCATCGAAGGCTTCAATCCGAATAATATCTTCGTCATTTACTAGTGCTGATATTTCATACTTGGTGACTAAGCGATTGTTTTCCACACGGGAAAGCTTGATTTGTCGAATATTGCGGAGAAAGAGCATTATTTGACTTGCTTCAACTTCAAATGAATTCAAAAGCCTTTCAATCACAGTATTGGTAAAGTGAAAGTTCGAGATCTCGGACCGTTCTGCCATAGCTTGACTTCTTAACGGAATTCTGAACATAGTTGCTTCTTCCGTTTGAAACCCAAATTCTTCTAGATACGTTTCCATTACATCGCTAAAGTCTTTGCGGAATTCAATGTCCAGTGGTTCAAGCAGACGACCAGGTGATTCACACGAAGCTTCGGGAGCATACCTGGCATGGGGATCTAAGATGCAAAGCTTATTCCCACCAGTGATAAAGCTTGGGCAGTCTGTAAGATGGTAAACTGCATTGAAACCAACTCCAAACTGCCCGATTTTGTCAGCATCACCTTGCTTGCTGCCGACTCCAATTTTCTGAATTCCTTCAATTTCTGCTTCTCTGAAAGGTTTATTGTTGTAAACGCAAAGAGCAGGGCCTTGTAGATCTTTCCAATTCTCGTTGAAAACTCGCGTTGTTCCATGGTAGCGAGGATCAAACACGATGTGAACTTCTGTTGATCCCGAATCATCCGCATTCTGGACCAACTCCTTTAAAATGCCGACGTCACAAGGGTAAGAACTGAGGATATTCTGCAAACGAAGCGTTAGCTTCTCGCTTTGCCCAAAAGGTTTTCCAGGGATTCGTAAATACTTATCTAACTTCTTTATGCGTAGTGTTTGTGCTCCCAATCTGTGCGCAAGTTTCCAGGACAGATCAGAATGTACGCAGTCCGTTGCGCCTTGTGTCTCAATCCATGGAGCATCATTGATGGCAAGTTGACCGACTTCCCGCATAACAAGATTTTGGTCTGGAATTGGAATGGAGCCTAGAAACGGTATAAAGAAATCATCGTTTGCTTGTGACAATTCATCAAGAATGGTTTTCACCCTCTGAAACTCCGATACTGATAACGGCAAACCTTGCTTTTTGTCACGCAAAGCGTACAAAGCTTCAATAAGATCTCCAGGAAGGAAATTTTCACGCACACCAAATGCTGAAAAGAGTTGCTTGAACACTAAATACTCGTTTGGGACGCCATAAAGAAAAGGCCCTCCCTTTCCTGTCCATTGAAAAGCTACTTGGTTAGCAGTAACAAACTTGTTGTTTATCAATATCCATGGTTTACTGACGAAAAGCTCTGGTAAATGCGTTCCTTCGGGCGTAGGCAAAATATTCTGAAAGTAACCATAAACATTGAAGGTCACTTTCTTCAGACACTCCGTGTCCAAAATGCAACTCTGTTCGTTAACTGTGTTGACTGTATTTGCAAGTTGATCCAAAACGTCTTGCAGGCTTGGTTCTTGATCTAGCAATCCTAATATTCTGGAAACGTGTTGTCCAAATTTTCCACAACCACTTTCATAGGATTCATCAACTAGAGGTCGAGTAGTACCAATTAGAAATTTATATTGGTCGAGAAAAACTTCACTTGGAGACAACAGTTCACCATCTGAATACCTGTCACCTTGCCAAGGTAGGGTGTAGTTGGGCGGTGCTTTAAGAATTGGTAAAAATCGGGCACTTAAAAGCCTTGCCCTTTGCAATATGCTTGGTGTTCCAAGATCTGACACAAAATTTTCAATGTATCGCACAAAGCTTCTTACTCTTTGTAAAGCTTTTTCCTTGTTTACTGAGAATAAAGGAGCAATGGATTCTGCTCTTTCACAGATGGTATCCCACGAAAGAACATTTTCCACCATTCCTAGCTTGCGAAGAACTACAATCCTTTCAGCCTTGAGGAATCCCTCACCGTGTGGAAATCGATGTTCCTCTGGTAGAAACAGTTTGCTAGCAGCGCCTAAAGGATCAACCAAATCCTTTGGTGTTGCCAATATAACTCCGTCAGGTGATGTAGGAATGCAGCTTGAGCACCGAAGTATGTCATCATACACCTCTATCCCCATGAGACTATCATCAATGATGTGACAAATTATAGGATTTCTTAGGGATCTCGGTATATTGTCACAGTTTCGGAAAAACACTCCGTTGAAAAACCTGTCAGGCGTAATGGTATGTTCAACCATCGTTCGAGTTAAACCAGCTTTTATGAAGGCTTTGAGGACAAATCTTGGTAGCTCTATAATCTGGTATCCGAATTGTTGGAGGACATTTTGGCAACAAGGAATCTTCTGAACTCTTTCGTCAAGAATAACAGCGTTAGAAAGCGAGATCCACTTGTCATTACTCTTTAACAAAGGGGAGAATGAGTCACTGATTCTGGCATAAACACTGTTTACGAAACGTTTCCACATTTTTGATGGTACTTGACTTGGATCAGGCCATAATAACTCAAATGGATAAGACTCAACTTTCCCAAGAATATGAAGCTTTACAAGACCCTCTAATAGCCCAACATAGGCTTCGGAAGCTGCATCTTCTAGAAGATGTTGGTTCCACATGACTTCAGGTGGTTTGTGAGAACGATGGTCTGGTCCAGTGTCTTCCCATAATGACTGGCGGTTTGATGTAACTGCAAAGTATCCGTTTACGTGTACTGGCAGACCCGTTCCTATGGATAGAGGAAGGGAAAAGAACGCTTCTCCAGTAACTGGCTCGGGATGCCACTCTTTGCTTTCAGAATAATGCGTCGAGAGTAAAGCAGCAACACTAGCCTTAGGTAAAAGTGAATGGTTTTGTTCCCTTTGGGCGTACTCAGCCGAACTTCCTTTTCCTGTACACGACGTAATAATCCATAAATTCTTGCTTGAATGGTCATCATTGAAATTTCTGTTTTTGTAACTGTGAGATGCGAGAAGCACAATCTGAGAAGTGGTTGGTTTTGTTTGTTGTTGTACGTTCCCATTGGTAGAAAACACAAAGCTTCCGCGAGACGATGACTTAACTTGACCAACATGCTTTGTTTTTGCTGTTTCAACGACGTCTTTCTCCACCTCAAACAGGGTCTGTGGGTTAGATGGATTCTTGCTGCCAGACTTGATTTCGCTAAAATTAATTTTCTTGACGTTTCTCAAAAACAAAAGCATATTTTCGGAGTTTCTGTGAAACGAATCGACAAGGAGACCAATACTAGCAGTGTCGTAATACTTGCTGCTGATTTCACTGGAGCCTGCCTGGTCCATCGTTCGTAATGGAAATCTAAACAGGGTTCCGTCGTAATTGAAAGACTCCACTCCTTCATCAAACTTACAACCGAAAATGTTCTCGTACGGTAGAAACTGGTCTTTGAAAGCTGTGGTTGCCATTGGATTAGTCTTCAAATTCAGTCGAATTCCAGGCCTTGACTTGTCCTTTATCATGTTTTCCAGATGCTTCGTTTGAGGGTCAAAGAATACGATGTACTCTCGACTAATAAAACTTGGAACATCAGTGAGGTTGTAGACGGAGCAAAATCCCAAGCCGAACCTGCCAATCTTTTCTTTCTCGTCAGCCTTAGTAGCGCCGGCCAACTTGTTGATGTTAACAAAATCTTTGTCTTTGAATACAGCATTGTTGTATGACCACAGCGCAGCACCCTGCACTTCAGCCATTCCTGGTGATAGCAACCGCTCTACTGGGTTTCGACGCCAATCAATCAAAAACCTTACTTCCGTTGCACCAGCGTCGTCTGCGTTCTGTATCAATTCCTTAAAAACTCCAAGGTTATCTTTGTACTCCTTCAGGATGTTCTTTAGGCGAGTCGTAACAGGCTCATGGGGTCCAGCCTGTTCAAATCCCACTGTTTCTGCCAGTGCCAATTGTCTGCTTAGGGGTGGAGTTCCAAGCAATTGTGCAGTATGTGTTGATATGCTCTCATGTATAAGGGTAGCCCTTCTGGCAATCACTGGCGTTTTATTTGCTCTCTTCAGCCATTCAGTGTCACAGAAACTACACTCGTTAATTCGTTGTAGTCTCAAACGCCCATCACTGGTCTGAGTTGGAATTAAAATTTTCTCTTTGAGTTCTTGCGGCAGTGGTTTGCCACTTCGAGTTACGTAGTTTAAAATGTCGCGAGCTAGGCGTAGATCTTGTTTGGTAGACTCATCATTTACTTCGCTTCCCATATGCTTATCCTGTATCATATAAAGCACATCAAGTATTTCTTGGTCTTGGAATGTTTCTCTGACACCACACATCTTGAAGAGCTTTGCTATTTTACCTTGGGTAAAATCGATTGGTACTATGTGGACGTAAGGTTTTAGTTCCAAATCATGATAATCGGTACGAAAAACCATACAATTTGGTTTGGAGAAACCCGTGCCATTCCAAACCCAAGGGGGAAAAGAAGACTGATTCAAAAATTCAAAAGCTTCATGTACCGTGATCTCATGGGAGAGGTAGTTGTATATGTCCTTTACCATTGTCTGAAATTTTAGCAGCTCAATTTCGGAGGTTTTTAAAGCCCTTGTCTCCCATCGGAGGGACGCGAGTTCAAGCTGGCGAATCACACTGAAAAGGGGTGGAGGAGACATCCACTCTAGCGCTTTTCCAAGTCTTTGTTCTACGGTTCCATCAAGTGTAGGCATTACTGAGCCAACAAGGTTAGCTACCTCCGTATCTTGCATCTCTTGAGGGGAGTACAAAATATGAGGACCTTCAAACCATGGCATCGAACTTGGGTACTTAGTTGGGGCTTTTCTACACACCGGGAGCCATCTCAGAGGCAAGAGAGCTTTAGCCAAATTTACTTTTGTTTCTGGAGCATCCCTTTGATCTTCATCAATAATTTCATGATCAAGAAGAAAGCTACTCTCATTAAGAAATTGCAACAAGGCCTTACTTCTTCGGATACCGACGTCTTCCGGTACTTTGGTCACTTGCCTAGCAATATTCAAGACATTGTTAGCGGTTAACGTATGTCTTTTTCGTAAGCCCAAGAACACTCTTAGAATGCTCAGGATGTTGGCCTTGGAAAATTCGTCAACAGGAAATGCAGTGGATTCTCCTTCTAGGAGTTTCTGAAGTGTTTCGTCCTCTGGATCGTAAAGATTACTGGGGTTTTTAAAACTTCCGTCTGATACCGGTACAAATTTAAGGGACTTTAGCTGTTCAGGGAAAGAACGGTTGTCGCTCGACAAAACAGGAAGTCTGTGTAGGACCCAGATCATTAGTTCTGACACTTCGTTTTTGCTGTAAATCTCTCCACTCTCTATGTATGGGAATACTTTTTGTACTAGAAATTCTGACATGCTCAGTATCTTAACGGAGAGCCTCCTGAAAATCTGATAGGAGTCGTCATCTGACGCTGAAATGATTTCTTGAGAGTCTGGAATGACAATGCCTTCAGGTATGTTGAGTCGCGACGGAGCTATATCTCGTTTCCTACTTGAAAAATTGTTTTCTATCTGAATTGAAGTGAACGAACCGTCAAGAGTTTCGAAGATTGGCATGGCCATAATAGCTACAATCTCGTCATCGGAAGGATTTCTTAAGCTAGACAAGAAAGAGCGAATGGCTTTCTTTTCTTCAGGAGTGCAGTCAGAAAGATTATTTGGCAACTGCATGAGGGACGATAACACCTAGGGCCAACAAATAAAAATAATTGAATCAATTACTTCAATCTTTCTTTATTCAAATACAATGATTATGCTTTCACGTATCCATCAATTCATCCAACCATTAATCTGTTTTTATATGAGGTGTTCTTTTGATATTTTTGATAATGCGATACAAACAAAAAACGTTCCGATGAATTTTAGGTCTTATTTAGTGTTTCTCTTGCTTGTTATTGCTTTAAACATCATTTAATTAGTCACCAATACTTTCTTTTTTGTTTTTTTCTTAGGATAGTAACAGAACAAATACCAACAAGAGAATAAGAAACACTCACTCAAAGGGCTACAGAACGAGAGATTTTTGAAATATTTTGACACCTCCAAAACCAAAAACTTGTAAAGA
>JAOEHV020056724.1:0-16867 GCA_025447995.2 Isaurus tuberculatus
GCACGCCTCGGTCAGCCAAGGCGAGGGAATGATCGCATGGCTACTAATTTTTTCACTGACAGGCCTGGTAACCTAATTCACAATTAAATTATTTTCATTAAAAATACTCTGACTGCAATAGTCATAATAATTCCATATATGACAGAACTCTTAAATTAATATTATTATGCTACACTGTTTAATTTTGAAATGTTTTGACAATATTTGCATATGATGAAAATGCATTCATTTTTAATGGTCTCTCTTCTCCGAGATTTAGTTAAGTTGATTATGTCACTAAGCATTTGCTTATTTTGGTAATATCTGTTAATGAATGATGAGTGTCTTATAATGATGTTCAAACAGCCACGCATCAAAAACTGATAATCTGTTTCATTTTTGGATGGGCTTATGTGTAAATTGAAATTTAAAAAAAAAACACTGCAAAAGATTTAATATAATATTCTTGGGAAATATATTTAAACATGTTTCCTGCATATCAGATGCTTTAAAATTACAAATTTTTCTGGGGAGCGTAAGCCTAAATCCCTTTAGGCATGAGCTAGCCACACAAATTATTAATATTAAAAAACATTAATACCTAATGACAACTCCCCTGCGGGGCTTTTCAGTGTCATATCCCTCCCCCCTTCCCCTCTCCCGGTTAAGAATCCCAACTGGTAGGAGGCAAACCAGTTGGCTATTTACAAAGCGTGGAGAATTTGCCCCTGGGATCACCAAGGACAAATTCATTCAGTAGTCTGAGCCGGGGATTTGAACCCGCATCTTCCGAATTCAAATCCCCAACTCTAACCACTGAGCCACGCTGCCACAAATCCAAATTTAATGTCCTATAGTTTATGTAACACACCTCAATTTATTTGACAACATGTACTCTTAGAACAAACTTTTAGTCAAAAACATTTGAATTTTATTACCAAAAGTTTCAGATCTAAAAATTAAAAGGGTTTTCTTTTACAATATAATTCAGTAAATTTTCTCTTAAATCACCAAAGAGAATTAAATGCACAGATGAACTATATCTTTTATAAACAATACATAACTGATTAAAAATTACAAGCACATAAATATTAAACTTTAAGCATGAGCTTTACTATCAAATGTCCAACCTTTTAAAAGCATGTTTTTTCAAACACCCTGAGACATGTAGCTAGACCTTTATTGAAAATCTGACATCAAGTTATGGAGCACCTATTTATTGATTAATCTTACATTTTCTTTATCAGAATATTTCTAATACCAAGGAAAGAGATTTGTCGGTTGTACCTGACAATGTCAATTCTAATTACAAGGGGCTCTTTAGTTGATAGCTGCTTGCATCATCTTTTTAAGACTATTAGCACTAATAAAAGTTAATTCAAAATTTGTAGGGAATTTTCAATTTAAAGATTTGTATGTATAATCTCTTAACTGTTTACAGCACAGCACTAAGCTTGAGAATTAAGTGAAACAGAGACATTTGGCCACATATCAATTCACTTTCCAAACCTTTAGTCCAATTGTGGTCTGAATTAACTCCTAATATTGAAATTTAAATACTGCATTAATGCATTTGTCTTTTGCAAATATGCTTTCCTTCATATTATAGGAATTATTTTGTTTCAATTGACATTATCAGAAGTTATTATGCAAAGAAAGCACTGCTAATTACACAGATAATATTCCACAAATAATGAGAAATAAGGGAGTTACTACACGTAAAAATAATTTAAAGTTGTTTGGTTCACACTTTCAGTTTCTTGCAATAAGATTGGACAATTTGATTATAAAGGCTCTTGGAGGGAAAACACGAATTCAAAAAGTGTAGCATTGGCCTCAAAGCATAGCATGAAATGGCAGTACATTAGCAGTATTCATTATTAATGCCCTTATGCACTCTGTTTTGATTCTTAGATATATTTTAATATCATAAACTGTGCTTTGACTGCAGGCATTTTTCTAATGAAGTTGACTACATTCTGGTTTTAATCTGTGGAAAAAATGAAATTAAAGTTAAAAACTCAATATGTAACAACAAGGAGAAAAGAAGAAGCTTTATTTAAACTCACAACTAATATAAATTTATAGTGAATTAGATGAAAAGGGCAAAATGTTTCTGAAATGCTATTAGGGTCCTGCTAACTTGGAGTAACTAGAGAGGTAATCAGGTCAGGCAGTGAGCTAAGAAAAATTAATTAATTTTAGAGGTTAACCTTGTCTTAGATCAATGGCTCTAGTGTTTAGCTCAGTTAGTAAAATTTCTGCCTTTCTACCATAAAGTCATAGGTTTGATCCCATTGTCTGCAGATATTTGAACATTAAATTTTATTGGCGAGCAGTGGGGCAAGGGGTGGGGATTTGACCTGACACACTCACCTGTGGGTAAAGAATTTGACGTCTTATCTTGCTCCGGGGGTGACACTACTTGATATTGCCTTGCACGGGGGTCAGGGTTTTGACTGCAATCACTTTTCAAAAAAAAAATTTTTTGTGTCTTTTAATAGCCCCGGGTAAGGATTTTAAGCCCCTTTTTTAACACGGAAGTCGGCCCTGGGGCAAGGAATTTGACAGGAAAAAAAGGGAAAAATTCAAATCCCCACCCCTTACCGCACCTCCCCCCCCCCCACTGGTATGACATTGATAAGTGCATTAGTGTCCGAGTGACAATGGTTCACTAAATTTACAACTTTTTCCTAAGAGTAATCACACATGTGAAACAAATAATGTGTGTAATTTACTGCACACATGGCATTTTTCATATGAAATAGACTGGATATAGAAAAACATGAATAAAGTTTGCTTAGATAAAACAGCATTAACAGTACTTGTCAATTACAATTACCAATATTAATTATTAATAATTATTATTAAAAAAGAGAGAAACTTTATGGGTTTTCTTTACTCTTAAAGTACATGAGTTTTATTACAGTACAGATAAACTATTTTGTAACCAATTAGCAACAACCCTCAAAGAGAAATTTCTGATTGTGAGAGCAAAAAATTCTAAATCCTGAACTCCTGAGAATTACTAGCACTTATTCAAGCTAGTTTAAAAAGAAAACATAATTTTGCTTTTTATGAATAAAGAATTTTTCCGCCCATTATCCATGCCCCATTGTCCCTCTCTAACTCTGTCCGTAACTTGGCAGGTCTGCTGTTCAGTTACAGATTCAAGAGATTTCAGTTTTAAAAATGGTCAGCTCATTTCATTCCTTTGAACTTAGATTAAATGTTTTATCAGATTTAATTTAAAACTTTTTTAACGTGGCAACCATATCATTTACTTGCCTCCAAACCAGATAACGGGCCACTTCAGAACTTCTGGCTGAGTCTCGGGTTCGATAACTGTTGGAGGTTTGGGCGAAAAAGCGCGTTGACTGGGGCTTTCTGTTTTGCGATCTTTAACGACTTTCTTCATGCGAGAAACTGTTTTCAACGTCGCAAACATAGTGCATAGAACTTCGCTTTACGGAATACTTTTCTGTGTCCATGAGAAACTTCGGTATTAAAAAATGACTATTGTACATTTGCCATCTACATTTGCGCCAAAATGACAGCAAAGTGACAACTGGTAATTGAAATCTCGTTTTCTCATTCGTCAAAAGGGCACGGATGAAAACAAACAAAAATTAAACTTATTATTGTACAGGCTAGCGCTTTTTGACAGAGCAAACAAATAGTTTATGTTTAACCTTAATACAGGAATAATAAAGCCGGCGCAATAATAGTTTAGTGCCTCATTAAGTTCATTAAGGAATAAAGTGTCAATCACGCAAAAAAGCAATCCGTCACGAGCAAAGACAAAGTCAATGTGCGTGACTAAAAAAACATCATGACATCTCTTTCTTATGTTTATATAAATAGTTTGCAATCTCTTAAAATTAAAAGCCGGTTCGTGTGTTAAAAGTGCAGATGTCGACGAGCTTGTGCGCTGTTCATCGCCTGTCTGGTTTTTAAGCATAAGTCTTTTGAGAATCAAAAGTAACAATCCGGTTTTAAAAAGAAGCAAAGAGAAGACGGAGGGTTTTCGATTGAAGACTCAAATAACGTCTATCAACATTTGTTGTCAAGCTGAAGGAAGCTCTCACAACAGGAAAAAAGATACCAAAAATCACAAAATATACAATTCGGAAGAGATTTAAACACTTAAGTCGTTTATATGAAAAATCTTAATAGGAAAGCTGTTGAAAAAAATGATAACAAATATTTTGTTTTTGAAAGAAAGCGTGAGCTACATTGAAATACATATTTTGCTTCACTTACCGGGCTCAGCCGGTTGTTCATTTGAATCACTCTTCACTGGTTCAGCTGGAGTTTTTTCCCCCGCATTTTTTTCTGCAGAAGCTCCTTTCTCTACTTTTTCTGTTGAAGTTTTCTTCGCCATATTCTTGTGCTAGAATTTTACTTTGATCGCCATTTTCAGTCACCATAACAACGAAACTTCACGCGACAGAAGATTCAATTATCAGCGGTCTAGGACAAAATACATGCGCTATCGAACCGGAAATAAGAAAGGGAGCGAAATTCAAGTGTGCGTTTGTGATGATTTTTTAGTTTCACAATAGTATTTAAAAATATTTTTTATTTAAAACACAATAGAGGAAGGTGCAAACAAACGTGAGAAAAGATCCCGTGTTTTCAAGAAAAAGTGGATTCAATTGAATTTTGGATGGATCAAAAAACCTTTTGGTAAGCATTCAAACAAGCTTAAAATATATTTTTGCCACCCGCAACAAGATTTACTCGTCTTCATTCGACTAATCATGAGCCACCAGCCGATTGACAGGTAGTTTCAAGTCTCAGTGATCTCAATGCGTTATTACTTGAAGACAAGACTTGGCATGCATTTTTAAACTCTTACTTGGTGTTTTGCCTCAACTTCATTTCGGCAGTCCTTCCAGATTCGTTATCAGTTATTGATTTGAGTAACGGTTTTACAAGGACTAAAGAAAGAGGGAACAAGTTTGAATTCTGGAAATATTTCCGATATAATATCAAGCAATTGACTTCGTGGGGAGTTTGCAGGATCTGCTTCTCAGACTAAAGGGAAAAAGCTCACTCTTTAGCCTCTATAGTCCAGATTAAAAATACTAATTTACAAGCATTCGTGAATCGTTTAGTCTGCATTACTGGAACAAATTGTATCTGGCCATAACGTACGTGGAACGCTTACAGAGTTTTTCAAAAGGTTAGTTACTACGATGATGAACAAACTTCCAAGCTGGGCCTCAGATATCCGCTGGACTAAGGTCAGTCAGTTTGAATATGCAGAAGCTCATACTCAAGCTGAAGACATTAAAAAATCAATGCAAACAGCAAGTGATGAGAGTGATGAGGAATGGTTAGCTCAACTTGAAAGAGATTATGCAACTGCTAGGAGAAGACAGAGAAAGTGGAATTCACTTGAACGAGGTCTAATAATAAGTTTGGTTCTTTCAATTGCAATAATTGTGTGTCTGGCCACAGTAATGATCTATAACAGTTACAATTTAGAAGAAATACCAGGTGTCTCAGAAGCTGAAATCTGTCAGACGAAGGGCTGTGTGTCTGCTGCATATAATATCATGAACTATGTTGATGAGAACATCAACCCTTGTGAAGATTTTTATGGTTATTCTTGTGGTAATTGGGTAAAAAATGTTTTTGTTCCTCCTGGTCGATCAAAGTGGACAGCTTTCCATCAAGTGCTTGACAATAATCTTATGGTGCTTAAGAAAATTTTAGATCAAAAACATTTGGACTTGAATGGCCCAGGTGTTATTCACAAAGTAAAGGATCATTACTCTGCATGTATGAATCAAACTGCAAGAGAGAAAACTGCCGAACAATCATTGAAGGACCTAATACACTTTGTTGGGTCCTGGACTGTAACTAATGTACAATCATCCAAAGAGGAAAGTGACAACAAATCTACTTCAACAGCCTGGAGTCAAGATGCATGGAACTTTGACCAGGCACTTAGTAAAATGCACAAGTTAAAGAGTACGCCATTCTTCTATATGTTTGTTTCTGCTGATGACAAAAACTCAACTCAAAATGTTATTCAGGTAAAGTTGATTCTGTTAACGTAGTGTTTCTGCAGAGTTTCAAGGTGCAACTGAAAATCTATCAAGGCTACAGAAGTTTAGATGGTGATAGGGGGTAAAAAGTGACTTGATTCTGACACGTGCACTTTTCAATCCTGCATTGCAGATAAAAAAAAGACCACTGAAAGTTTTTCTTTGATTACAGTTAAATTCTCTTGGAATATTTAAGAAAGAAAATGACATTAACAAGAATTAATCTATAACTAATAAATGAATAAATTCGTGCAGAGCAAGAATAATTCCTTGGCAAATCTTTTGTGTTCTTCCAACCCCCCCCCTGCCCCCTTCCTTACTCCCCCTCTTCCTTAACAACTCGTAATTTACCATATGAGTTTAGTGTGTCCTGTGTAGAAGCTGTAAATCATTTTTTAGTACAGTGTATGTTATTATTGCACTGAAGAGGCATGAATTAACAAGAGAACACAGCGTCAATTCAATGCCTCATACAGCTGAGCCCTGCTACCATTGACGTCATTTACCTCACAAATCATAAAATGTTTTTTGCTTGCATGCAAAAGACCAAAATACACACAAAGATGGTTATTGCCTTGTCTTTTTCAACATTTTTTTATTTTCAGTTTGTTTTCTTTCTCAGCTATCGTTCATGTCTTTAATTACGCTTCTTGTTTTGTTTCCTTCTTGTAATTTTTTTGTCTTTCTGTGAAGTCTGTTATTTCCTCCCCTCTCCATACAATTAATGTTACTACACCTGTCTAAGGAATCTAATCATTTCTTTGACACAAATGTCAGGTTCAACAAGCTGGGATAACTCTACCAGATCCTGATTACTACAAGAGGAATGAGACAGACAAGGTACAATAAAAAACATAATTTTATAATAATCCTGATTGTATTTGTAGTATAGTTAATAACAAAGATGTTACATATCCCAATCTAGTTAATATGAACACAGTACCTATAAAAAGAGGCCTAGAAATATTCAGATTTCAATGGAATTCAAACCTATGACTTAGTTTTACTACAAGTGCCTGATTTATGAAGCCACAGCTGTTGGAAATAAGTCGCTTTGGTTGGTCCATCAATGCCACATAAAGTTTTACAACTGATTTTTTTGTGTTATTTGGGTGGCCAGTATTTGCATATAAATCAAAATTTGTTTTCATCTGACCTAAAAAGTTAAATGAAGATGTTAAAAAGATGTTAAAAATTGGTAAAAAATGTCAACACTGAAGCAAGAAATGAATTTGAACAAAGTCAAAGGGTCAACCTCAAAACATTTTAATTGAACTCTGAGGAAGGCAGCAGTTGGTTGCTGAAAATTTAGTTAACTTTTTTACCAATTTTTTAAACATCTTTTTAACATAAATTAATTGTTTAACTTTTTAGGTCAGATGAAAACAAATTTTGATTTATATGATTTTTTTGTACTGGTGTTAAGAACAACACTGATGGTTATATATGCATTTTTAGCGATTGCAAAAGAAGCTCTAAAATTGAGGCTCTGTCTCTAACAGAATTTGAACCTGAGAACTTTGCAATCTTGGTGTAGCACTTTTACCAACTGAACTAAGAGTGACAACTTTTGGGGGTGGTTCAATTTTTTATGAGTCCATCAATCATATATGAAGGTGTGATGATTGTGATAACTGAAATTGTTTAGAGTTATTAACAATGAGATATGAAATCATTGAGAAAGAAAACGTTTAATTATTCATGATAAATGAAGTAACTGTTATGATTTCCAATTCTAGTAAAGTAATCGTCATTGTTCTCTGTCTCCTAATTGAGACTAAATCAGGCTGCTGAACATGCCCTAATCCAGCAATTTCTGCCTTAGCCTGCATAGCGGCTCTCTTCCCCCCTCTCCCCCAGTTCCTCAAGAGCCCAAGCCCCAGTCCCCCAAGAGCGGCTATTTCTGTCTACTACAACCAACACTGCTTCCATTCATAATTTCATCTCTCCCTCAGGTGTTTTGGACCATTCTTCATCTTGACCATTCCTCCTCCTCCTCATCCTTTTCCTCACTGAAGTAAGCTATGTTACATTTTAAACAGGTGGTCCAGGCCTACAGAAACTTGATGGTTAGAATCGGAATCCTTCTTGGTGGAGAGCCCAATGAAACGCAATCCAAGATGGATAAAGTGTTCGAGTTTGAGAGACGTCTTGCCAAAATTTATGAACCAAAAGAGAAACTGAGACAGACAGAAAAAATCTATCACAAGATGACCATTGCTGACTTGCAAAAATTAGCACCAGCAGTCAGTGTTTTCATTCGTTTTATTGATTATGTTTTTTGAGCACAAGTGCATTTCTACAAAGATAAAATTTATCAAACTTTGTTTCTCTGTCTTTAGATACCGTGGATGGACTACATGAACAACATGTTCAGCAACCCAGTGACGTATGAAGAGAAAGTCGTGGTTTATACTCCTGACTATTTGAAAAATATGTCCGATCTTGTTACCAAGACAGAAAGAAGGTTTGAATTATCAAACATACCTGCCAATCTTACCAACCTACCTGTCTCTCAACCAACGCTCCTACATTACCAACTTAGCTTCCTATCAGCCGGCCTACCTTCTTATATACCAACCTTCGCGACTACCTACCAACCTAAGTGCATGACTATATACAAACCTACTTAATTTCTACTAACGTATCTGCCTATGTACCAAACTACCTGTGTGTTTACCAACTTATGTATCTACCAATTAATCATCCTGCTTATCTTCCAAACTACTTATTTATCAACAACCTACGCTACAATCTACCAACCTCTGCCATTATCTACAAACTAACAGACTAACACCAACCTACATTGCTATCTACACAACAGAACTTTCTACCAATTTAAGCGACTGTCTCATAGACTACGCGACATCTACCAATCTGTCTGCCATCTACCAACTTACTTACCTACCAACCTACACGACTATCTTCCAACCTTCAGGACTATCTTCCAATCTACGGATTCTCTACCAATCTATGGACTATCTGCCAACCTACCTACCTAGCAACCTATACGACTATCTACCAACCTTCAAGACTATCTACCTATCTACGGACTATCTGCCAAACTACCTACCTAGCAACCTATACGATTATCTACCAACCTTCAAGACTATCTACCTATATACGGGCTATCTACCAACCTACCTACCTGGCAACCTATACGACTTTCTACCAACCTTCAAGACTATCTACCTATCTACGGGCTATCTACCAACCTACCTACCTAGCAACCTATACGACTATCTACCAACCTTCAAGACTATCTACCTATCTACGGGCTATCTGCCCACCTACCTACCTAGCAACCTATACGACTATCTACCAACCTTCAAGACTATCTACCTATCTACGGACTATCTACCAACCTACCTACCTACCTGTATCTAAACCTGCTGTGTTTACCTAGGTATCTCGATGAAGCTAAATTAACACTTAACAATAAATGCTCTATTTTTTAAAAAAAAATTAGTGTCCTGGCAGATTACATGGTGTGGCACCTCATCAAACCGTTGATGAGTATCATGTCCAAACCGTTTAGAGAGGCGTCAATGGACTTTCTAAAGGTAGAGAAAGGAATTGAGGGTGGAGCACCAACATGGAAGACTTGCGTCACTAAAACGGACTCGGTGTTCGGGTTTGCTACTGGATCATTGTTTATCAACGAGAATGAAGGAAGAGACGTAAAAAGTCAGGTAACAAAAATGAGTATGTTTTGTATTACTTTATTGGAAATTAAAAATTAATATAATAGTTTTTAAAAAGTTATCGATGTGTTTCTGCGAGTAGGTATCAGTCAATGTAAACCCCCGAACACCGAGTATTAGGCGGGGATTGGACTTTTAGGGTTTCTAAACACTGCTAATGCCCCGCAAGGTGGGACTTTTTCAGCTACTGTCCCGCCATGCGGGGGACATTTCAGTCATGCTATAAAATTAATTTAAATGCCTTAACTTCTGCTACCTAATGCAGCTCACTGACTCATCTCCTCTTTAGCTTTGATCTCCTGCCCTTTCTGCTCACTAATGTCAGTTCTGTGCATGTATTCGCGATGGCGGTGCAAAACTAGCTTCCGGGCTCTTCTGCGGCATTTTGTCAAAACTGTCTAACCCTCGCCGAATCCCCCGCCAAAATTTCGCAATAATCTAAACACGTCTAATGCCCAAAGCGTAAGCTTCTTACGCTACTTACGATGAAGACCAAGCATTTCAAACTAAACCACACTACTTATCGACAAACTCCAGTAGCTTTATAACACTATTTTACTATTTTTGATTGTTAGCTTTTCGTCAGAGGAACTCAAAGGCTATGGCTCGTAACTTCAGTTTCACACACAACTCACGGCGATGATCAAAAAAGTTGAACCTTTAGTTGTCTAACTTAACATGCTTATTTTTTAAAATACTTTTCATGACTTTTTAACTTGATTTTCTGTATGAATGCTTTTTAACTGGACTTCCTTTTGGCGTCCAATCATATTTTTAAAAGTTTATCTGTTTTTTTGACAAATTAATGCTTCTGCATCCAACGAATCGAAGGAATTTGAAGATTCGAGTACAGAAAAACGTAGCATTGTGCTGACTCATTTTATTTTACGTTTTTCGAACTTCAGTTTTAGGTTTTTACCTTGATTGTCGTTTTTTTTCGTGTTTTAGGCGGAGACAATGATTAGTGCTATTAAAGAAGCTTTCAGGGCAAACCTGCCTAAAGTGGAATGGATGGATTCTGAAACAAGAGTTAGAGCCGTTGAAAAGGTGATGTTCGAGTCTGCTTTCTTTTTTTTTCTCTTGTTTTTTGAATACTGATATTTTGTTTGCAGGATTTAAGAAAGGCAGCGAGTTCGTCCATAATCTTAATTGATGCACTTTCGATCTACATGTTTCGAATTAGCTTGTACATCTTCAGAGAGAGGTGTCTCAGACATGTCATAAACAGAACAAATGCCGGAAAAAAAAAGATACCCCGACCGGGAATCGAACCCACGGCTCATCGATTTCATGACTGATGCTCAACGACTGAGCTACCGAGGCAACTGCAGTGGAATAGGTCAATTATATGTGCTGGTTCCCCAAAATTTGCCCCCAGACCTCTCGGAGAGAACCATCTCTCTGAAGATGAACAAGTTAATGTTGATTGTGACAACCTTTATTATTCGATTTATGCATGATTTAATGAAGAGAAACTTTGCGATTTTTTTGTTAGACTCAATGATGTCAAAACTACCGTAAAAAAGGGTAACTTAGTTAACAAAAAAAAACTGAGTGTAAAACCAGCAACAGATTGAACCCCGAACCCGAATTATGGGAGACAATTTACCCAAATCTCCGTATAGCCACTAAACTTTGACGCTAGTACCAACCAATAAGGTTTAATACCTCCCCCCCCCCAAAAAAAAAAAGAAAAAGAAGTATTTTGTTTTTTTAAGAGTGTATTTGTAATTTCTATTTTTAATTCACTGTGGCTGAACTTTCGTTTATTCAGGCGGATGCTGTATTCGACATGATTGGATATCCGAAATGGATTGAAAATCCGGACAAACTTGATGAGTACTACGCTGATGTAAGTCTAAACAAGCAACCAATCATAAGCCATTTATCATTGTAACGCGGGAAAAATTCGCTTAAAAAATTCCACGTATGCGTGGCATGCGCTCAGGACTTGTCTATAATGTGTTCGGCTTTCGTTTGTGTCAATGATAAAAATGCTAAAGTAAAATTTTTAAGTAGTAAACATTAGGCTTGAATATTTCTAACCTTAAACAAATGAATACAAAAGAAAAAGGAGAGCAAGCAAATGCTTAAAGTACAGCAAAGCCAAGGTAAAGCTAAGTAAGGAAAGAAAAGGTAAGTAAAATAGATTTGTAAATTCTAATTAAGTGCCAAAACGGTAAACACTTAAGACATAATCTCATCTTTTTGACCTGTCACTATACAATTTGATGTTTGGTCTCTTCCGAGGCGCTTTTAGTAACAAATTTTGTTTGCTATAATTCCCTTCAGTTAGTTGTCCATCCAAGCAACAATTTTGAGAACGACATCAGTGCTAGAAGGTTTTATCATCAGAGAACAATGAACAGACGAGGGAAACCTGTTGATAAACGAGAGTAAGTGCTTCTTTCTGACAGTCATAGTGTAAGACGGTGGTGCGGTTAGCGCAGTTGGTAAGATCTCTGCCTTCCAACCACAAGGTCCCGAGTTCCATCTCTGGCTTCGCTGAACTTGGAACAATTGTGTGACTTTTTCCGTCAAAGCTTATTTAGCTTTCCATCCTTACGAGGTCGGTAAATGAGTACCAGCTTCCGCTGGGAGCTAACCTGCGATGGATTAGTGTCCCGTCCAGGGGGAGTCAAGGACTCTTAACCGCTTTTAAACGGAAATAAGTACGGGTCTAACTGGCCACTGGACTCATAAAATGATTTAGGTTTTAATTATATTACAATATTGTTGGTAAAGGCAGTGGTTACCGTCTTTGTAATTTTTTAACTTCAAATTTACTTGGTATGTTAATTTTGCAGATGGCATATGACCCCAGCTGAGGTTAATGCTTATTACAACTCTCCAAATAACTACATAGGTAAGTACTTCCAGTTACTCTTTTCATAAAAGCAGTAGTTTTGATGCTGTGATGGTGATGATAATGATGATGTGATGGTGATGGTGATGGTCATGATGATGATGATGATGTGATAGTGATGATGATGATAATGTGATGGTGGTGATGATGATGATGATAATGATGATGATGTGATGGTGATGATGATGATGATGTGATGGTGATGATGATGATGATGATGTGATGGTGATGATAAGATGGTGAAGATGATGATGAGATGATAATGATGACGACGGTGATGATGGTGACGATGATGTTGATGATGGTGAGATGATGATTTGATGGTGAGATGATATTGATGATGGTGAGATGATGTTGATGATGATTATGATTATGATGATGTTGTGGTGATGATGACGAGGATGATGGTGGAGGTGATGTTTTATAAGACCCTTTAATTTAATATTCTTTTTCATTGTTTTGCAGCATTTCCTTCCGGGATTCTTCAGAGGCCATTTTTTGATCCAGATTTTCCACAGTAAGTTAGTTCTTTTTAAATAATGAAATTTTTGCATGGACCATTTCAGTCAGAATTATCATAACGTTGATCAATGAAGTCCTATCACCAACTGAGCTATAAAGCCACAGCAGTTGGAAGCAAGTTGATTTTGCGGGTTCTTCTATATGCTATTTAACGATTAACCATAGTTCTAAAAAAACGTTTGTCTTAGTGTTACTACTTTTCAAAGTTATCGAAAGGACGGCATTGCTGATTTGATTGTATTTTTTTTATACCATAGATCAATAAATTTTGGTGCTGTTGGTGTTGTAATGGGACACGAGCTGACTCATGGCTTCGATAATCAAGGTACATTTCAATTCAAGTTAGATAATCACAATTTTTTTGAAAAAATATTAAATGAAAAAGGTTAGCATCCGATGCAGTCTACAATGTGAGCATATTGAATTGTCGGAATTCAAAATAACAAGCAACATTTTAATTGCAACATACCGCCCTTGGTGCCAGAAGCAACTCGCTTGCTTAGGCAAACGTGAAAACGGGATTTTCATGTAAGGGCTTCTACACACTGATGTGTTTTTATTTGGCTCTATTTTCAGTAACATCGAAAACGCATCGATCGATTACCCGTCCACACTACCGTTTTCAACTGTCCATTCTAAATGCTCGAAGACGCTGAATTCGGTATGTGTGACGTACAAGTTAAACAATATGCGCAGATGTTCGCATACTTAAAACAGACGTGCCTACGTCATCGTTTTAATTTCGATTGTTTTCGACTATTCACACAAAGACGATCGTTATACTATGCCTTTTATTCGATCAACTTTCAAGAGCGTTTTCAAATTGATAAGGTTTTGCCAAAAACGCTTCGCGTCTTAGTCTTGACAAAGACGTAAACGTTCGAAATTTATGAGGTTTCAAACGCAAATTCCATAAATTTAATACTCCCTAATATCTATTTAGCTAATGCACCATCTACCCAACATGAGTTTTGTTATTCGTATAAAGAATACATTTGAAGAAGCCTTGCTTTTGCTTATGATTGGCGCAAGGTAGGTAAGGTTAAATCTTCTGCTTAAAACGAGGTTCAAATAAAATCCTATAATAGGTTGTTCTATTAATAGTATTGTTTTTGTTGTTATTATTACAATTGTTATTATCATTGTTGTTTTTATTAGTTTCCTTTTTCGGACTGTTGTCTTTATATTCTGTAGCTTGGAAGTTTAACACAGATCGAACTTGTGTTAAAAGAAAATAACCAGATATCGTGTTTTCAGGCCGTCTGTTTGACAAGATGGGAAATCTGGTTGACTGGTGGAAGAACGAGTCAGTTGTGGCTTTCCAGGAACATACGAAATGCATGATTGAGCAATATGAGAATTTCACTGTTGCAGGCAAGAAGGTAAATATGAATAAAACATCACGAACAAGTAAGATAAAAAACACTTGCTAATTAGTTTTTAAAAAAAGTTATTGAAGTGCGTCAGGTAGTAAGCAAAACACATGATTTAATAAACTCTTAATTTAAAGGTTTAATCTTCGTCTTAAGTAGAGGAGGAATTAAGCTGACGCTTCAAACATAAGCCCGTCGTTAGAGCAACGCAAACAACGAAGAATTTAACTCGTATAATATATTGCCAATTATAAGTTTCAGGTAAAAAAAAAGCAACTAAAATATAAAGTTAGTCAGTAATGTAAGGTTTAAAGAAAAGAAAAGAAGTTTCACTACTCGTGCGGCGTGCCAATTCACCAAGTGGCGGGAAAAATTCGCGCCAAAATGCAGCGCGCGTACGCCAGGTTTGTTGCCTTGTTTGTTCCTTAATATGAGATTGACTGAAAGCAATTAGTCTTCTTGCTGCTTCACATGAACCAGTGGAAGACAAAACAAAGGGAACTGACGAGAAATTTCTTCAGTCGTCAGTGTGCTGAGATCTTTTTAAAGCCAATAATAAACTAAAAAACCTTTTACAAAAGAGCAAGTAACGCAAACATCTTTTGAATCGAACAGCTAAAAATTAAATCCTTTACAAAACTTGTGGCCCTTGAGACCGCTTATCTCACGACAGTAGCTGGTCGTCTACTTACCATTCTCGCGAGGATGAAAATCTGAGTCAGGTTGGATAAAAAAGGACACACAAATGTTCAAACCTCAGCAGAGCTGTAGGTCGAACCTGGGACCTTGTGACTGGAACTACGAGTTCCTATCAATTGTGCCAATCAAGCCACGTTTGATATTTAGATTAAAACTATTGTATTAAAACTTACAGTTTGCCGTTGTACATGAACGGAACATAAAGGTGTTTACAAGGATATTTAGAATAAGATACTTATAAATACATTGATATATCTTTCATTGATAAACAAACTGAACTGGAAAAACTGAAAGTTTTCTAACGTTTGTTTTTTAGGTTGATGGTAAACAAACACTTGCTGAAAATATTGCAGATAACGGAGGTTTAAAGATGTCATACAAGGTAAAATCGACTCAGCAGGCCTTTGTACACCAATTCCACATCGTTGGTTGGTATAAGAAATCTCTTTCGTTTGCTAGCTCGTTCGACTTCATGCGACTATGTGCTTTTTACATAGAAATAAAAACATATTATAATTATATATTTATAGTGTTATTGCATTTTAGACACAAAAAGTACTTGTGTTCAATTAATCAAAGTCTTTTTGGGCCTATGAGACATATAAGGCCGTATCCAATATCTTTCTCCAATTTCCACGATGTCTTCTCACGAATTCTGCAGACCTTCAGGACCTCCAACTCAAATTATTTCTTTCCATTTCACGTGTTATGCGCTATGTAGTACAAGGGCGATTTAAAGCGATTTTTGTGTAGTCTGTTGTATCCCTCCCGAAGTATGAGACCAATCATTCTCGAATGTCTCCTATGAATTTGTTCGTTTAGTGGTACTGCCATTAGGTTCGCTAAATATAGACTACAACTATTTTACATCAGGCTTATAAAGTATGGCAAGATGACAATGGCCAAGAGATGATGTTACCAGGATTGAACCTGACGTCAGAGCAACTGTTTTTTATTGGCTACGCGCAGGTTTGGTGTGCGGCTACTACAGAGAGCGCAATCCAACACTCGTTACTGGTCGACAAACATAGTCCGGAGAAAGTCAGGTCAGTGAACCAGATTATTTAAGATAAATTAAAAACTTAAGCGAGAGTGGAAACGGCAGCATTTTAAGAGATGACAGGAACGAGACTTAATTTTGACAACCTTTTCTCGCCAAATTATCTAACAGTGGTGGGAGAAGCCCCTTTTTTGTCCCTTGAAAAAAAAAATTGACAACGGTGCAAGAAATTCTAGTGGTTTTTTGATTAACGTTGTGCTCGTGGAATCAAAAGGTATAAATACTGCCCTTCGTTTTGACTTCGAAAAGCAAAAGTATCCGCTGCAGTTTCCCTTGTTTTTTAATAAATTTAAGACGAGTTGAATGGCGCCCGTGCGAGGAAGCAAGAAGAGGGTTTTACGATGTTCACATGCGCAGTAAAATAGTGTTAATATAAAAATCTCAGCCATTGCCATTTCTGTTTAATACCTAATGCGCATTCCGAAGAACTTTACAACCTGAACCTGGTTACAATGATAATGCACCCATCAATATTAAGCCCCGAGGGAGGGAGGGAGGGAGGGAGGGAGGCCAGGCTAAGGATGGGGGTTAGACCAATGTGTATTGCCCCAGGGGGGAGGAGGCCAGGCTAAGGGTGGGGATTAGACCAATGTGTATTGCCCCAG
>JAOEHV020056814.1:6134-16865 GCA_025447995.2 Isaurus tuberculatus
CACCTGACAAAAAACAATTTTTGAGAGGGTTAGGAACACCTGATCAAAAACCATACTGTGCAGGTTCGTTAAATACAACTGACAAAAAACAATTTTTGAGAGGGTTAGCTAGGAACCCAAGCCAGATAGGAAACAATTTTCGTAGGATAAGTTTGGAAAACTTACCTAGAAACCTCTTCCTGGCCTGATGTGGAGTAACTCTTTGGAAACCTCTAAAATGATCTTGAACAAGAATTACCCATTGTTGGGAACGCAGATTTCCGTACATAGGAACTGGTATCAATGTTTCCATGATACGTCTAAAGTGAGAACAAAACAAAAGATTAACTTTCGAGCCCGGGGCCGGCGCATGCAACCTAGGGCTACTTAGAAAACGTTTATTAACTCGTTATGTTGTTTTGAACATATAAAATCGATTGATTTACAGCCAAAACTGAAAAAAGTGTTTAGGAAAAACTTTTTTTATTCCTAACATTCTTGATAAACTATTCAGCTCATAACCAAAATAGTTTCAAAAGAAAATTAGTTTTGCACTAAAACGTCTAAGGAAAGTTTTAAAATTTTCCACACTCGGGTTAGGTTTTTTCTAAATCTAAAATATGTTTGAAACTAAGGGAAACGGATATTGGTAAATACTGCTCCTTTAAAACAATGAAGATCAAATGCGAAAATAAAGAAAAACCCTCAAATTTTTTAAAAATGTCGGACAAGATCCTTTCTTTTAAATATCCTTGAATCACGAGTGTGCACTGAAAATTTCCTTTTTTAACAATTAAAAACAACAAAAAAATTACTTACTTAAAGTTTTTGCTTCTATATATATATATATATATAGGCACTGATAAAGCAAGGGTTCGCCGAAACATCTATGCGAAAAGTTTTTAAAATGATGCAGTTATCATTCTAGACTGCGTTTTTGTGCGATTTGCACGTTTTTACCAGCTGCTGACGCAAATAAATTATTCCCAGAAGTCAGTGTGACGCATTTTTCACCCTCAAGTTTGTCACCGCCCTTGCGTTTCTGGACGCTATATTGAATTTTGTCTTGAAAGCGCGAGCCTGGGTTCTTGTTTGAACAACACATGACTTGACGGTCCTACATCCAATATGCGGGCATGGGAGAGTCAAAGCTCGCTGTTGAGTTTCGTAATAAATAATTCATGCTCAACGATCCAGCAGCCTCCCAGCGGCGATGATGGACAAGAACAACACGATGAGGCAGCAAAGAGTAATACTAGCGACCCGCAAGATAGAGAAGACAAAAAATTGGAGCCCAAATCCAAGAAAGCAAGAGCAAAACCCCGGGCGGAGACCTTATCTGAATGGGCAAAGAAACACAGCTGGTTCTTTGGCTTTGAGTGTGTGGAAAACCAATCACCTTCAGCAATAAAGAAGTCTTACTCTTTGTTTTACCTTAATGCCCTGCTGAAGTAAATTGACTTCAACTGAATTAAAGACAGAGTTGTGTTTCAATTGAGTGTATTTCAATTGTTTCCCTGGTTTTTAAGGTTTTAATTGTTCATTTTTTAAAGTCCCCTCCTGTCGTTCAAATATCCCCATTTTTTCCAAAGCAAGGGGTCACATGTCGCACTTTGCCTATAAATTCAAGAATGAACACTGATGTTGTGTATTTTCTCAAGATTGTTATTAAGCTCTTGTTATTTAAACCTTTATGTCAAATCCTTCTTAACGTAATCTTTGCTAAAAAGTATAGTGACCTAAAGTATAGTGTAACAAAAAGTTGTAATGAAGACAGGATGGTCAAATTCTTGTCCTAACCGTCAATCCATACTACTAATAATAATAATTATAGAAACTAACTATATTAAAAATATTGTAAGTGTAAAACCTAACTACATTACTATATTTTAAGTCGGACATTGGCTTTGTTTCTTAAAATTTTCGTAACTTCGTTCTTAAAATAGGTAAAATCAGTGCTTTCACGCAACGAAGGAGGCAGTTTATTAAATATAATACTTGCATAATACTCCTCACACACAAATGTCTCGCACTTACTGTTGAGATGGTGCTACAGTTTCGCTTTGAGCGAAAAGTTGCAAAGCGCCAAGTTCAGCAATTAAGTTCTGAAACTGAAAACATATACTGGATAAAACAGTGGCTACCTTCTATTCGGGTTTAACATACTTGTAGTAATGGCAGCAAAAACGTATCGTATTTTGTTTACGATTTCGCCGAAAATCTGTAAAATTTAACAGTAAGCTCAAGCACACCTTTATTGCAATAAAACTGTAAACAAAGATTTAAGATTCTTAATCAGCATTAAAAAAAACTTTGTTCGTTTCGACTGAACAGAAAAGTCAAATGAAGCATTTAAAAGGACGATATATATCACACAAAATATTCCCGAGACACCTTTGGGGCTTAAGATAATAGTAGTTTCGAGGTGTACAAACTCATATGTCAGTAAATCAAGTAGGTAGATGGTACCGCAATACACTTACTGTTGGGTCAGCAAGCGGCTTCTCTTCTGCCTTGAAACCCAACAGGTATCCTGCCAAATAATCCGGTAAAATCTGATGGCATTAAACACAATAAGTATTACTGACTACATATGTAATACAAAAAGATGAAACAAAAATACATTAATATCGATTAACAATGCATTTGTGTTAATATGTGTATGTTGTACTAAAGGAATTTTGTTTGTTATACAGAACTCGTTAGTGTCATTTAGCAAAAAAATTAATTCAAATTTTCGTCACCTGATGATAGATGAAGCTAACAAGCAATTCGTTGTGTAGCTGATGATGTCTATACCACAACACACGACGGAAACACAGACTAAAAGCCACATCTTGTCTCTCAAGTTGACCAACTACATCCATCACATAGTCTGTCGTCTGGATTGGAAACATCCTGTTTTCTGTGGCAAATTATAAGAGAAAACATAATAACGAATCAATAAACACTCAACTAAAGTCGAACTGTAACACGCAACGATCATCTTATCCATCGTGCGATGGATAAAATCTCATCAGTGTATCAATCTTTTGTAAATCTTTCTTATTTAATATATAAGTGCTGTAAATATGTGACAGAGATGAAAAATCGTTCCGAAATACATCGTTAATTCGCGGCAGTTGACTGGACGAATAAAAGGTGAGTTTGAATCACAACAATCGTTCGGAAAACTACGTCACTCTTTGGCGCGAGTAATTGTGACGACCGGCAAACCTTGTGTTTGCCAAAACGGCTTGTGGAAGTTGGTCCGATCAATAAGTTTATTGTAGAACAAGACATTTGAACAAAAAAAGAGGTTTGAGACTTTTAACAAGCTTTTTGGAAACTAAGAATGAGCTAAGAAAAACTAAAGAGATTCTAGCAGTGGAATTAAACGAATACCTAGCCGAAATTATTGTCTCGGTGAGGAAGATAGACGCACAGTTCAACAGAGATGTTGACACATCTTTTGGTGTGCTGGGTAAGGGTAGGTTAATTTACACTCCTGTGCAACTGAAAAATCAACACAGCTTTTTGTATGTTATGAAAAGGTGGGTTATTTTACACTCTTTTTAAACAAAATGTAACACAACTTTTGGCAAGTTTTACAAAACACACCAAGGTGTGTAGCAAAACCCATCAACATGTGTAGCAAAACCCACCAAGGTATGTTACAAAACACACCTTTTTCATTACACGGGAAAAGGAGCGTTAAAAATGGGACATGTTAAGGTGTGTCACAGCAACACAAATCATGTGCTCTGGGAGCACACCATGGTCTGTTATTATACTCATCAAGGTGTGTAACTCAACACAACTTAACTAAGATGTGTTAAATTTTCACGTCAAGATCGCTCCTTGTAAACACAACAAGACGTGTAAGTTTACACACTTCTAGTTGTGCTAATTTATACGGCTTGAGGTGTGCTAAAAAAGGGACAAAAGATGTGTTACGAGAACACACCATGGTGTGCTCCCGGAACTTTTTAGTGAAGATGGATTTATAATCTCTACCACGGTAGAGATTATAAATCCATCTTCACTAAAAAGTTTCTTAGTGAGCTTTGAGAGACACTTGAAGCAAAGAAATAACTCTACCAGCACAATAAACGACTTCATATTGAAAGTCCCCCTATTAGAAACAGACAAAGTTAAAGAAAAAAGGGAAAGGAATTGCACACACTGTACAAAATAGATCCTCTCGGAAAAAGAAGTCTTGAAGCTTTACTAAACACTCTCTGCTTGAACAACACTATCAAGTTTGGTCTCAGAGGCCGCAAGGAACACAGAGGCATGTGCTGGGGTGAGATAAGAGACCCCAGAAGAGACTTGATGCTATGAACAAAGATGATTATACTTTTTATTTAGCAGTCAATTTGTACAACGGCTCAAAGAATCGATCAAAAGCATGTCTATCACCGACCGGACCCAGCCTATATCACAAATGAATTCGCATAGTTCGTAAGAATGTTTACTTATCAAACGATCCCATTGTTAAATTGGTTATTGCTGGCACTTTAATACGTCTTGCAAGAGTCTATGTCAAAGAGGTCTCGATGTATTTCTAACAAATTGTCCGTTATATTGGAATTCACCTATAGTATTTCCACAGCATGTGCATCTTACGGGACGGAAGACAAACATTTTTATACTTCTTAATGTACCTACAAAGCATTTAAAGAATACTTTTATAAACAGATGTTTGCTTCATTTTACTTAATGCTAAAAAAGGACGTTGCATGTTTTTTTAGCATAGCTATATAATAAGTTTCTTTATCCTGTGAAATGATGTTGTTTAAAAAAATGTTAGATCACTCAAAACCCACCTTTACGAAACAAGGTAAACAGTCCATATTCTGCATAATCTTTGGGCGTCACAAGACCCATTTCAGCACACAGCTCCCTGATTACGTCATCTCCCGTCTAAATGAGAAAAATTTATAACTAAAAAAAATGCTAGACTTACGGAAATTAGACCATTCTGAAAGCAGAGTGTCTTTCCGTGCTAGTAAAGGGAACGGTTGTTACCCTTGTGAGAGCTAGCTAGTGGGAGCTAAGATAATAATTAAAATAACAATATGAAGAGTTTATTCAAGCAAAATAAAATATCGTAGGGTTGTGTATTCAATAATGCATGTTCAACTACTTGATAGAATAAGTTTTAATGAAATCAAAAAAACTACAAAGTAAGACTATTAAAGCATAGTATAAAATACCTTAACCAGACAGATAGCAACCATATGTGAATAAAATATATTTGCAATATATGGGTTTTAGTACGCTAATAAAAGATTTAAGAAAAGCTTTATGTAAGGAAGTGGCGTTTGTGGAATCTTCAAATTCAAATCTATAAAATACCCCTTGGTGGGAAGGTGCATCTTAATGTGCTAATATTTCAGTTTAGTTATTGGTTCCTTTTGTGTTACTATAAGTTCCATAACTTTAAGTTAATTGTACTGGACAAATATGACTCAAATAGTAACTGCTGCCTTAAGAAATCAAATAGTTATGCAAAACCTTTGACTTCGAAGAATGTCATACTTTTGAACAAAAATCAAAAACGGAAACGGTAGAGATCAAACAAAGGACATACCGAGCACGTTTGTATTTTTAACATTTTTGTTATTTCACCAGGAAGAAGAAAGATATGGCGTTTAGTTTGACGTCCTTGCTGTTGAGGGTAAAAGGTTGATTAGCTCATTCAAACCGACATACACAATGACATCAAGTTATGATATGTAAAATGCAGAGAAATAACATGTTATTTAAGGCAAATTTTGGATTAAATTTTTATTCATCGCCGTAAGTAGTTTAGGAAGCTTTGTTTCGAGCGTTTAAGCAAGCCATTCGCCAGGTGAGCGGAGTTAATTTTCGAGCGCATTTGCTGCTGCGGCAACAGTGCTCAATATTAAACATGTTTGATATTTTTTTCGCCGCGCACTTTTCGCACGAAGTTTTCGCCTAATGTTCGGAAACTAAACAAACTTAGCGCTTTTGCCAATAACCTGTTGTTGATAATAGCGCCCAGTGTACGGGGAATAACCACATGAGCTGAAAAAGCTTAAATTCTTTGTGGAGGAATTAGCGTCGCGCTGTTTTCCCCTAGTGTGCGGCTTCCTTAAACCTTCGTCCGAGCAACAGCTACTCTGATGAATGGCTAACGCTCGATACATCAGGTTCCTACTCTACTTACAGTGATGGTTAAATATTTCAACCTTGAGTTGATAAATTCATTGTTTTACTCTCTGACGCACTTCAGTTTGAGAAATATACTAGGTTTGTTTACATTGTGATTGTAAATAAAGATAAACAGATTTTCAGTTTTTCTTATTCTTTACGGTGTCAAACTTACAAATTTATCAAACTGTTTCTTTAGAAACACCGACGTAGCGTCCCATTTTATTTCACTTTTGCTGCTGAACAAACATATCATCCGAGAGACGGTAAATTGCACCGGGTGTTGTTAAAAAGTTGGTTCTTCCAGAGAGTTTGAGTACATGTTGAACAAAATTTTTAGAAGTTTTACCAAACATTCATTCTGCCTCTTCTTTGGAATGAGTTTTCGTTAAGTTGCCGAGCATAAATCAAAAAGATGTAAATGAAATTTTTTAATATTTAAAACACAATTCAAGTTTTTTGCTTGAATTCTTCCGGACGTTCCAGAACTTTTTGAACGAGCAATGCGAAAACAATGCGCAAGTTTGCATGTAGTTTAGTGCAAAGATATTTATAAGTTGCGCTTAAAAACGCTCTCATGTAACAAATGTATGCGTTCGTAAAATATACCAATCATAAACTAAAATACTCTAACCATATAACAAAATATACAATAACTTTACTTAAACAGACTAATCATGTAAAAACCACACCATAAACAATTACCATCAGCTGATTAAGTTCCATTTGACTCGGTGGGCTCTTTCTACCACCATAGTCAAATGTCTTTTGAAGGTTTTGTTCACAAATAGCTGCAGCACCTATAATACATAATAGTATCATATATAAACTGTAAACAACATCCATTATTGAGGAACAACTATACAGCATCACATAACACTGTACACTGTAAACATTAGCCACTAATAAGAAATTTAAGGGTACTGTAGTACCAACTATACACATACTAACATTATATACTGTAAAAAACATCCATTATATGAAGAAACTTAAGGGTATCTCAGCAACAACTTTACAATTTCACATACTGACATAATATGCTGTTATAACAACATCTACTCACATACTGTAGACAATTAATATTTTACTAATAGAAAACTGCAGGAACAGCTACATATACTGATTTATACGAGAAGACTGCTTTCTATTTTCTTTGCCTCAAGCATATTTACAAAAGAAAAATTTATTGGTAGAGATTTTTCAATATGGTGTAAATTATACGGGATTAGAGTTTATACTTTGTTTCATACCGTGGAATTCTCGCTTAGGGTCAGCGGCCGTAGTTTGCAAGAATCGTACTAGATACGGCGTTAGAAGCTCAGTTGGTTTGGCATAAGCCGTGACAATAATCAGTAATCGCCATCCACGGCTGCAGCTGTCTCTGTACAACACAAATATGGAAACATTACACTTTAAGTATCAGTTCAATGAACAATACACTAAGGGCAATTGTATCCTAGTAACGCTCAACAGTAAAGATAGTTGAGGATGTTAACTAAGCACATCTGTAATACTCAGTTACTGTCCAGCTCTAATCACATTTTCCAGCACGGTTATGTTAATTTGAAAAATGAAAAGCCAGTACAAACCAATTTTCAAGAGACCTACCTTTTATGCTTCTTATAGTTATACGCGTTAGAAAATCTTGAGCGATATACTTTTAAAAAATGTGAATTGAGAAAAATGATTTTGAATGGACAAAGCTAATCCGCGATAACAATGTTGGATACTTTTTAAAAGATAACAGCTAAGTATAAAAACAGAACTGGCGTCGCTCCTGGGAGGCTGAAATGAAAGAAGCTGGCTTGGACTGGCACTCCATGGTTAAAATGTCGGTAGAAAGAAGAAAGTGGAAAGAGCTCGTTGGTGGCCTATGCTCCACAAGGAACGGACAGGCTTAAGACAAAGTAAGTCAAGAAAAATAGAAAGGTAAAAGCTCATTTAGGCACACTTGCCCCTTGAACATATGTTAATTTCAACACAGTAATATCTAAATTGTACTAAGCGCAATCAACTACAAAACAATTTAAAAATTACAATATGACAATAATATATAATGTATAAAATATATATCGAAATAGAACTAAAATACATGGATTACAGATGTCAAGCGAGTATCATGCAATCTTTGATATGAAAAAAGATACAGAGTTACAATCTCGTTTATCGATTGGTGAGGATTTCCTTATCTTCGCCCCGACGTAAAACAAAATATTTTTATAAATTCTTTCTTAGATAAAGGTATGGTACAGAAGTTTAGGAACCCCTCAAATAAGAGGCAGTAACAGTTTTCTTTTTCCTGAAAAAATATGCAGTTGAAATTTATTGTATATATATATATATATAATCCTTTCATCCACTACATGAATAGGAGTAATTTTTCCTCTAATTGCTTTGATAAACAGCTCACGTTCGAAGCCTCAGGTCCTCACACTACTTACGGCGGAGTAGCTCTAAGTTGATCTAATGATCAAATTGTCAAAAACGTACTCTATTTACGTTATGATCATAAAATATCCAACCTTGAGTTGTCCAAAATATACACTTTTAAACGAGCCCCAAAAGTTTCTCAAAAACGTCTCAACCAGTAGTTTCATTGTTAGTTTTTTCCAGAAATAGAATTAAAAGAATACATTGAATAAATGTCACACTTACTGTTGTACACTCTTATTGCTTGTAACTTGTTTAACAAGCTGACAGTAGATTTCATCTATCATCACGGGATGCTCACGACAAACCTATGTCAATCAAAAACAAAACTTTGGCAAAACATTTCAACACCGCATGAAAACTAAATTTTAATGATTTTGTCAGATTTACCACTCTTAGGTGGAAGGAGAGCCTTGAAAGGGCAAGAAGACCCATAAGAGAAGGTCTCGGAGGGCCTACGGTTTAACGTCCTTATCCGAGAAGCCGCCAAGGTCTAACCATTTTCAGATGTTAGAACAAAGGCAGCACCTTATTTTAAGACCCTAAGCGTTGGTCCGGCCGGGAATCGAACCCGAGCCTCCCGCTCGATAGACTGGCACCTAACCAATTAGGCTAACCAGGCGGCGGTTAGTAAAAGTAAAAAAGACCTGTGGTATACTGAGAAGGCTTACCTTTAGTATAAAGCATACAAGATCAGCTTCTTTCTCCCCTTTGAGTAGCACATGGTCACCCATGAACTTCATTATTTCTGCAACATAAAAATCTTAAAATGAACACTTATGTGCGAAAACCTTCACAATTATTATCACTAGAAAACCTGTTACTTTAATCTTTCTTGAAAAGTTCACAATAACGGACTAAACGATTAAACCACAGTTCGGGTACGACACTCAACACTTTTTGTCACACAAACAAAAAAATCTTCTGTCCGTACACTTTATACATAGTATATAGTACACAAAAATTAAATATAATATAAAAGATAATCTTTCAAACAAAAAGTAAAGTATTAGCTACAATACAAACATCGAGAGACATAACGTAAGCAAACCTACCATGTGATTTGCGAATGTGAGAGAAAAACAAAGATTCAAAATTTCATAACAAAAAACTCAGTTCTCTATTATTGGTAATTTTCCATATACGTTTGGAAATGGATATCCAGTATTGATTGAACAACGGAATAATTTACTGAGCTTTCGGATAAGAAGGGGAGATATAAGGATGAGAGTTGAAGATGGGGATAGAGGTTTGGGACGGAAGGTTGGAGAAATGAATTGGGGATGAGAAATTATGGGAGTACTGAGCTGTATCACCCACGAATAACCTAATAGTAGCAGTAAATATGAGACTTACTGATAAAGCAATCAATGGCAAGTTTGTTCAGCTCTGACCGCTCCAGCACCAGCAGAGATGCTTGAATTGGAAACTGAAAAACAATCAGCAATCATCGCGTCAGTTAGATTTGTAGCATGTTTAAATCTTAACAATCTTTTATAAACTAATGAATTAATTAATTATGAATTAATTGTTTTTTGTTAAAGAAGGAAAAAACTAGTTCCTTAAGAAGCTTGTTAACATAAAAATAACAGGGATATCGAACATATGCAGGAAAACGAGTAAATACTTATTCCAAACCTTGGAAAACTTGACAAGACTTGCTTCGTTTCTCCAAGTCCACTGGGGTTTCTTTTTGCTGGTACCTATTAAATATCATGCAAACTGAGTTATAACCAACGAAAAAAGACTTTACTCCATAAACTGCGTTGCGAGGAAAATTAAAGCAAGCCGGCTATTAACTGATTAATGATTGCAAAATGACTCAAGGTGTGAAAAGGAACAGTAAAAACTGTTGAGAGAGACATATGAAAAAAACAACTAAACTAAATTTAATACTGGAAATTAAATTTGAAATGAACTTCTCGAGGTTTCGGCCATTATCGACGGCCTTCTTCAGGAGAATGGTTTTTAATGCGTGTACCTACGTGCCAACCGTTTTCCTAAGAAATTGGAAAACAAAAGTCGAACTTCCATATTCGTTTTTCGTTTTTCTACGAGTTCGGAAAACGGAATTCGGTCTTCCATTTTCGTTTTTCGTTTTCCTACGATTTTGGAAAACGGAATTTGAACTTTCATTCTTGCTTTTCGTTTTCCTACGACAGG